>CABHPP010131715.1:0-17110 GCA_902168425.1 Peromyscus attwateri | reverse complement strand
TGTGTGTGTGTGTGTGTGTGTGTATGTGTGTGTTTTCTTGTAGTGCTGGGCATTGAACCCAGGACCTCAGATGTGCTAGGCAAGTGCTCTACTTAATACTGAGTGATATCCATGCTCCCTAATGTGTTTTTTTTTAATTTATCTTATAAAACATGCAAATTGCTCATCAAGGTATTTCAAATAACCACATTTATAAAATACACAAAATTATTAACCAAGAGATATGTACATATACATTTGCTTTTTTGTTTTATGAGGCTGGGGGCTCACTATGTAACTTTGACTGGCCTGGAGCTCCCTATGTAGACCAGGCTGGCCTTGAACTCGTGAAGACCAGCCTGCCTCAACCTCCCAAGTGCTGGGGTGAAAAGCAGGTGCCACCACTCCTATCATTGGCTATGTTTTTAGATGTGTTTTATGTTTTGAGTGTTTGCCTGTATGTATATCTGTGCACCACGAGTGTGTCTGGTGTCTGGTGCCTGAGCGTCCAGAAGAGTGTGTCAGATCCCAGAGACTGGAGTGACACAGGTGTGAGCTGCCATATGGGTACTGGGATTTGAACCCGGGTCCTCTGGAAGAGCAGCCAGTGCTCCTAACCACTGAGCCATCTGTCCAGCCTCCTCCCTGCTTTCTGGTAGTGTAATGATATGTAACTAAGGAAGACCCTGGACACCAGCTCTTCTAAACTCTGTATATTTTGCAATTTTGCATTTTGAACTATGTCTGAATATGGCTCATCTGCTCACAAACATTACACCTATGCAGTTCTCATTAGTGTATCCGTGTGCTATTGTGCTCTCTATACATCTGTATGTAAAATGTGTGTGTGTGTTATATTGTTCCATTTGTAAAGGGGCCTATGAAATACTATATTGTATTTTTACATTTCTCAAACAAATCTCTTAAAATGTAAATCAAAGTCTTTTAAAATAAATTTAATTTTTTCCCAGAAATGTAATTTTACAATTTCAATCTTTTGTTATTTTAGACTTAGGAGTTTTGGACTTTTATGATTTCAACATTTGGGATTATGATATTTAGAATCTTTTGGCTTTATGGCCCAAGTCTGAGTAGGAATTTTTTAAAAATCACCCCCACCCCCACCACTGCCGGGATAAGGTTTCTCTGTGTAGCCCTGGCTGTCCTAGAACTTATTCTGTAGACCAGACTGGCCTCAAACTCAGAGATCCGCCTGCCTCTGCATCCCTAGTCCTGGAATTAAAGGGATACACCACTTTAATAAAAAAGCAAGTTACAGGACAGCCAAGGCTACGTAGAGAAACCCTATCAGGGGCGGGGGGAGGTGATATATATATATTCAGATATGGAAAACACCTTGGGCAGAGACAGTACCTGAGGAAGACGAAAACCTGCCACCCCAGCCCCCAGCCTGGGTTGAAATCTTGAGCTGTGTTTCACTACTGACAGAAGTTGCTGTTACGTGGCGTCCGTACATTCCCCTGGCATTCACGGGGGAAAAGTTGTTCACAGAGAAGTGTCTTTCTGAAGGCACCAGGGGAGGTGCCTGTTAATTTATTGAAACAGAAAGAGCCAAGAGCCAGAAGAGCCGTGGGCGTGCAAGAGCTGAAGGGGCAGCTGGGCTGGCATGGAACATACCAGAACCGGAAAGCAGACTCCCTTCTTCTGCAGTGTCTACCCAGTGCCCTCTACTGACAGTTCCACATCCTAACGGCTGAGGAGGAGAAGTGTTTAAAGATCCAGCTAAGTATTTGCTGAGCAAGCAATTAAGGGTGAACTGCAGTGGAGACAGTACATCAGCAGCAGACACACCTTTGCATTCCTCTTCTCTCTGCAGGCCCTGCACACGCCCTTCATACCTCAAAGAATATATATGCTCCAGGCCTGGACCTCTGCTTTCAGCAACCCTAGGGAGAAAGCACTCTGCCCTCCCAATATGGCACCACATTGTTCCAGATTACATTTAATCGACTCTGATATGCTAAACACATATCATATATTTGTTTCTGAGCCAATCATGGTGTGCAGGTGGCTTTGCGGTTCCAACAGGCCTGAACTGAGGTATTCCCACTGGAGGTTGGATTGACCTAATCACACAGAGAAAATTCCAAATAAAAACAAGTTGTCAATACCACAAGGGGGAGGTTATACCATCTCTCTGGAGCGCTACCTGGAAGTGAGAACTCTGGCTAGCCTGGCCTGGCTAAGCAGAGAGGCAAGGACAGGAAGGCTGAAGTTCTGCAGGTATGAACACGGCAGCCCTTCCCGAGCAGGAATGCTATGACTGTAGGTCACCTGAGCAATTATCATCGGCTTAGGAAAAGAGCAGCCGCAGGAAGGAGAGGGATTAGAAAACCAGTGAAGACTGGACCAGGAAGAGGCAAGCCCAAGGGTCACTGAAGGGCATGCTAGGTAGTTCTGAGCAATTCCGCAAGATCAGAGATAGGCAGCTGCCTCCAGAAGCACCCAATGAGTGACCTTCACCAGCATTAGTGAGAATGCTCCAAAGCTCTGTTAATTTACACATCCTTTATGTGTGTGTGCCCTGTGTGAGCGATTTTATGCACTCTTTGAGCTAATAAAACGTCTTCAGGAACCAACACAGTCCATTCTTGGACTTATGATACTTTTATACAATATTTCATTTTTTTCTTGGGAACTTCATACATGCATATATGCCCCTGTTCTTCCCTCTGACTTCTAGATCCCCTCTCCCCAGCTTCATGACCTCTTTTTTGTTTTGGTTTTTTGAGACAGGTCCCACTATGTAGTCCTGGCTGGTCTGGAACTTTTTATGTAAATTTGTCTGGCCTTGAACTCATATCCATCTGTCTCAGCCTTCTGAATACTGGAATTAAAAGCATGAGCCACAGTGCCCAGCCTCTTTTTTTAAATAACCCATCCAGTTCGATTTGTGTTGCTCATGTATACATGGGTGTGGGGCCATCACTGGAGCTGGGTTGACCTACCAGGAGCCACACCCTTAAAGAAAAGTGACTCTTTGACAGCCAACATCAACTGTCAACAGGTCTGCAGCTGGGAGTGGGGGGTGCTGAACTCCTCTGCATTCCTCGGGCTGGAATGTGGACTGGCTTGATCTTGTGCATAGCTGTCTATTCAAGTCTTATTCTGATTGGTTTTCTCTGCTAGGTAGATGTTGTGGAAACAGGCCCTATAAACCACACAGACGTTTGCTACACCTCTCCTGCTCGGCACTGCAGATGCGGGCGTTTTGACATCACCAGGCTATCTGGTCCAGCTGCTCACCTAACAATAACCAAAGGAGCACTGGTACACAGGCTTCACCTAAACCTAACGGGATCCACTGAGAGAGATGAAGCCAGAATATGAAAAGGGAAACACATTATTTATCAGTTATCCGCTATGTTCATAAGGATAAAAATACTGTGCAACATGCTTCTGTGTTACTGTCTAATCCTACGGCCATGACTTAGTCTTTTCTCTGCTGTCTGGTGTGATTTCTGCTTTGGTCATCTGAATGCTGCTGGCTTCACTGTCTTCCTTGAAAAACCCCTGTCTTAGGTAGGGTTTCTATTGCTGCAATGAAACACCATGACCAAAAAGCAAGTTGGGGAGGAAAGGGTTTATTTGGGTTTCACTTCAGCATTGCTGTTCATCAATGAAGGAAGTCAGGACAGGAACTCAAACAGGGCAGGAACCTGGAGGCAGGAGCTGATGCAGAGGCCATGGAGGGGTGCTGCTTAATGACTTGCTTCCCATGCCATCTTCTTATAGAATCCAGGACCACCTGCCCAGGGATGGCCCCACCCACCATGGGCTGGACCCTCCTCCATTGATCACTAAATGAGAAAATGCCTTAATGCTGGATCTCATGGAGGCATTTCCTCAGCTGAGGCTCCTTTCTCTGATGACTCTATAGTGTGTCAAGTTGACTCACAAAACCACCCAGTACAACTTACCTCTTGTCAATTTGACACACAAACATCACTTTATATATTATTCATCCTCAAGATCTTAACTTTAAAAGTCCCACAGCCTTCACAAACACATTAAAATTTCAGTTCCTTTAAAATAGCCAATCTCTTTAAAAAAGTTCAAGTCTTTCAGCTGTGAGCTCCTTTAAAAATCAAAATTAAATACCTTCTTCAAGAGGAAAGAACTGGGGCTGGAGAGATGGCTCAGTGGTTAAGAGAACTGGCTACTTCAAGAGGACCCAGGTTCAATTCCCAGCACCCACATGGTAGCTCACAACTGTCTGTAACTCCAGTTCCAGGGGATCTGACACCTTCATACCAATGCACATAAAATAAAGCTAAATAAAAAGAGAGAGAGAAGAACCAGGGCACGGGTCAGAATCTCAACCAAGCAAAACCAAACCCCAACATTATAAATAGCTCAATGTCTGGTTATCTGGGAATCACTCATGATCTGCTGGACTGCTCCAAAGGGCGTGGTCACGTCTCTGGCTCCGCCCTTTGCAGCACACACAGTTTATCTTCTGGGCTCCCGCTGGCTCCACTCCGCTGCTGCTCTTCTTGGTGGTCATCCCGTGGTACTGGCATTTCCAAAATGCTGGGTCCCTTGCTGCAACTGGGCTGCACTTTCACCAATAGCCTCTCCTAGGTTCTCTTCATGGTGCCAAGCCTCAACTTCTTTGCATGACCCCCTCCAGTCCTGGGCCTTCAACTGCCAATGAGGCTGCACCTCCACCAATGGCCTTTCCTGGCCTCTCATAGGGCCAAGCTTCAGCTGCTCTCCATGACCCCTTCATGCCCTCAAAACCAATACCACCTGGGTGACTCTGACACATTATCAAGTCAGACTGCTGGCATGAGGTACAACTTGGCCACCTCTGGAACACAGCTTCTCTGTGCTCTCAGGAAACACCTCCCAGAAGATTTCACCTCAGAGATGCTGGTCTCCTCTTAATCACTGCTAATTTCTTAGCTCCAGCTGACCAGCGTCAAGTATCCCAGTAGAGCAAAATTTTGCTTAGTAGTTCTGGTATCTTGTTAATCACATCTGATTCTTCAGCCCCAGCTAACCAAAACCACAGGATCTTAATTCAAAATAGCAAGCTGTGCTGGTGGAGTCTTTAAACTTCCTCCAAAACCTCACAAGCCAGGCCTCCATCTTCTGCACTGCTCTTAACATTATTAACTTCCAAGTTCCACAGAACATCCCATAGAACCTTTAACACTCAATGGCTCTTCTTGCCCAAAGTTCAAAGTCCTTCCACAATCCTCCCAAAACATGGTCAGGTCTGTCACAGCAATACCCCCACTACACTGGTACCAATCTGTCTTAGTTAGGGTTTCTGTTGCTGCAATAAAACACCATGACCAAAAAGCAAGTTGGGGAGGAAAGGGATTATTTGGCTTATACTTCAGCATTGCTGTTCATCACTGAAGGAAGTCAGGACAGGAACTCAAACAGGGCAGGAAACTGGAGGCAGGAGCTGATGCAGAGACCTTGCTCCACATGGCTTGCTCAGCTTCCTTGCTAATAGAACCCAGGACCAGCAGCCTGGGGATGGCACCACCCACCATGGGCTGTACCCTCCCCATTGATCACTAAATGAGAAAATGCCTTACTGCTGATTCTCACGGAGGCATTTCCTTAGCTGAGGTGCCTTCCTCTGATGACTCTATAGCTTGTGTCAAGTTGACACACAAAACCAGCCAGTACACCCTCCATTGACTCCTCTTAGAGAAAAACTTCTGTTCTCTACTATGACAGTTCACAGAGTAATTACCCTCCAAAGGCAGCTATCTACATCTTAATCCCTGGACCCAGTTATGTTACAGTAAAGGCTGTTTTGCAGCTATGATTTGGTTAAAGATTCTGAGATGGGGAGATGGTCCTGGCTTATCTGGCTGGATTAGGGTGGTCATACTGGTGTTTATAGTAAAGTCAGAGTCAGAGAAGGGAGATGCATGATGGGAGAAGAGATTGGAGCAACATAGGGCCATGAGCTAGGAATGCCAGTAGCTTATAGAAACAGGAAACACAAGGAAGCAAAGGATTATGTTCTGAGCAGGAGAAGGATGCTGAGGAACATGTCTGAGAAAGGCTGAGGTCCACGCTGTATACTTTAGTGTCACAGAATTACAGCTTGAGAATCATCAAGCGTTAGCTAGACGTGTAGGAACCACAGTGTCTGTTAGGTGCCCTCGTGGACACAGGCTTCTGCTTTTGTACACATTTTAGTGGGCTCAACTGTGTCTGCCAGAGACACTGTTCATCAATACTGTTCAAATCTCAACCCCCAGATCCTGTGAGTATGATCTGATTTGGAAAAAGTTCTTGCAGATGCAATGACATTATGGCTCTCAGAATGAGATCATCCTGGGTTTCTGGACATCTCCAGTGATAGGTGTCCCTATGAGCCGGGCAGAGGGGATTCTCAGTAAGGAAATACACGTGAAGAGGAGGGCGGGGTGGTGGTGGTGGTGGTGGTGGTGGTGGTGGTGGTGGTGGTGGTGATGCTGCCACAAGGAACTCTGGAGCCCTAGCAGCAGAAGAGGCAAGGAGGACTCTGGAGCCTTCAGAGGAGCACAGGCTTTCCAGCCTCCAGGGATGAGAGACAAAATCATGGTTGGCAAGCCTCGCTGCTTTCAGTCATCTGTGTGGTAGCCAGTCACTAGCACAATCGCTTTCCTCGTGTTCTTTATTCTACCACAGTCAACAAGACCCTTTTTGCTGACCATGCTGAGAACAGAAGTCCTCTGGCCAGGCTCTCTCCGATGCCTCTGACATGTTGGCCTGTCCTTCCAGACTCGCCTTTGCTGTGCTCTGACAATCCACTAATGCACACTTCTCTGCGTGCTTCACCATCAGCGCAGCTAGAACAGCGCCACTAAGATGAAAACCGAAGCAGCCAGGTTGGCATAGTTGTCAACGACTCAAATGGTCAGCAGTAGTTACAGTGATGGAGCAAAGTCCAAGAGGCCACCAGCTGGGTCGGACGTGGACAGTTCGGGGCTGCTGGAGTGCGCGCGCGTGTGTGTGTGTGTGTGTGTGTGTGTGTGTGTGTGTGTGTGCGTGCGTGTGTGCGTGCGTGCGTGCGTGTGTGTGTGTGTGTGTGTGTGTGTGTGTAAGAGAGGGAGGGAGGGAGGAAGAGGGAGAAGAGGGAGAGAGGAGGAGGAAGGGAGAGAAGGAGAGAGGGGGAGGAGGGAGGGAAGGAGAGAGAGAGAGAGAGAGAGAGAGAGAGAGAGAGAGAGAGAGAGAGAGAGAGAGAGAGAGTCTGTGTGGTGGAGGTGACACATGTCACATAGTGCAAGTGGAGGTCAGGTGTCAATTTTCTCCTTCCACTGTTGGTTTCAGGAATTGAACTCAAGTTGGCAGGTGTGCCAACTTTTATCCTTTAACTCTTTTATCCTTTGAGCCATCTTCCTAGCCCTTGATGCCAGCTCTTACCATGCACTGGTCTCTGTGCTCAGCCGACTGGTTTTGAAACTTTGTCATAAGCCTCTGGACAAACGGAGGCTGAGGTTCACTTGTATGCTGGAGGTCACACGGGTAACAGGGAATGTCAGCAGGGAAGGAAGTCTGATGTCTTCACAGACATTCGGAGAGAAACAATGTCTCCACGGAGTAAGGAATACATGGAAAGGGGAGACATCGAGTCTGGATGCCCTCAAAAAGGGACACTCTACTTCACAGAAAAATGGTGCGGGGTAGAACTAATGACCGTGCCTCAGTCCCCACTGGAATGCAGGTCCGAGAGCTGGGAGGTAAGCCTTCTTAGAGAAGAATGCAGGCTTGTGGGGTCAGTTGTCCCACTCCCTACTTCAGGGAGAGCTGAGCTCTGATGCAACCAAGTGGGAAATCCAGGGAGGCCCCAGAGGAGGGAACTTGGCACTCCTCCTTGAGCCCCAAGGCTCCCTGACATGGCTGCTCTCTCCTTGTCTGCAGCCCTAGCACCGTCTGGAGCAAAGCCTTGGAGCTGAGAGGGCACAAAAGCTTCCGTGAGAAAGCAAGGACTGGGTTGAACAGCAAACTGGTATCTCCAGTTCAGAGCAGAGACGTGAAGCCAAAAATAAACAGACTGAGACATGGTAACTGAAGGAGGGAAGGGCTCTAAGCTGACAGCTTGCACAAGAGAGGGAAAGAGAACCAGGGAGGCCTGCTCAGCCTTAGCTAGAGATGTGCCCCCAGAGCTGTGGGCAGATAGGTGGCAGAGACAGTGAGGGAGCCCCCCAACCCACCCCAGTGCAAGAGGAACTGGTGCCACGCAGTGTGTTAGTGGACAGTTTGCTTGTCTTGACCCTCTTGGGCTGATAGCCATGCTTGACCATTTTCTGGCACTGCAGATGTAGGTGTGGTCCCAGGGACTCTCAGGTAACCTCAGTGACAAGGTCTTAGTGTCCCACTACCTTCATTTCCGCCAGATCTGTCACACCTATACCAAAGCTGAGCTATTTCAGGGACCGTACTTAGGAGTCATCCTGTCGATTCTCTGTATATAGTTTTTACCTCTGCTCTGTAATCTCACTCCTTTGTTCAGTGTATACGGGCAATTGTTATGTTCTTTTCTTTGCCTACCTTTTCCCCTGTGAGATCAAGAGAGCCTCATGAACAGAAAAGGCAGACACAGTTTCATGACCGTGTCACGGATGTGGCAGAAGCTAAGCTGGGTGCTGTGCTTCAGTGCAGATGTGAAATGACAATAAACAAAAGAGCATCTTCGGCGGGCTGACAGAATGCATGCCACATGTTTACAAGGCCCGGTGCTCCATCCTGAAAGGCGTCTCTTTTAAATATGGTCACATTTGTCATTTCCTGTCACTTCTCTACCAGCTCAAATGTCTTAAGTAGATAATCTTAGGGAATTATAATAAAAGGAGAGAGTTTTGCTTCTGTATTTGATAAAAGTAACACATATACATATACATACAATGACGTGCACACACACATACATACATGTGCACACACACAGACACACAGACATAAACAGAGACATACACAAATACAGACACACACTCGACTGACATATATATATAAATATACAGAGACACACACACATACACACATAGACACTCACAGACATGAACGTGCACACACACACACAGAGTTTTGCCTTTGAAGGGCTTATCTATGAAATTGTGTATCTATCTTGACAAATTGCCAACTCCTCAAAAATTCTTTTGAAAATTCTTTTATATGTATGAATGTGTGTGTGTGTGTGTGTGTGTGTGTGTGTGTGTGTGTGTGCGTGCGCACGCGCGCCTCACATAAATATCTGGTGCCTATAAGGGCCAGAAACGGCCATCAGATCCCCTGGAACTGGAGTTACAGACGGTCATGAGCAACCACGTGTTGGGAACCAAACCCGGAAGTGCTCTTAGCTGCTGAGTCATCTCTTTAGACCCCTTCCCCCACCCTTCTTAATCTATATTTTTTGAGACAGAATCTGGCTAGGTATTTCAGGCTGGCCTTAAACTTGTTGTGTGTCTGTAGCTCAGGTTGGACTCAAACTCATGGTCCTCCTGCCCTACCCTCCTGAGTACTGGGAATGTGTGATCCTATACACAGCCAGACCTCTGTTTATAGATAACAGATCTGTTTCTCCATCATTAGCATTGAAGTTTATTGGTTAGTTTGCCTCCTCCTCCTCGTCCTCGTCCTCCTGGAGACAGACACAGGCTTAAGTAGCCTAGGCTGGTCTCAAATTCACATTTGTGATTGTTCTGCCTTGGCCTCCCATGTCATAGGAATACAAATGTTTGTCACCATGACCAGCTCACTGAAATTTAAAGACTTTGTCCTGAACAACTCAAATATTTAACACCAAGGGGCTTGAGAAGGAAAGAAATTATAGTAACCCAAGAAAGATGAATCGTATGGCTGAGAAGACTGAACCACAGTCTTCTGGGAGGCAGGTGTTTTAAATGTGGCCAGATTTACCATTCCCTGGCATGTTTCTACCTGCTTAAATGTGGTAAGGGATAAGAGAACTCCTTACCAGTAGAGGGACGAGTTTACTCTTCTCAGAGGAAGCTATTTTTCCATTTCTCCTCTTTTTCCTGCAGGATCTGTTAGATGCTGTACAGTTGACTGAGCCGCACTGGTCAGAGCTCCACTGCACACACTTGGGAGCACACACTTCCTCATCCACACAACCCACCAGGAAGTGAAGAGCCTAATTTCCTGTTACTCAACAGGGGCTTTTCTAAGCACAAGGGTGTCCACGTAACATCTCCGACCAGGCTCCTCACATGCCCCAAGGCTGCTTCTAGGCTAGATCTCAGAGAGGAGTGTCCATTTGTCCAGGCACATCCTCAAAGTGACAGACGATGACAAGTGAATGCCACAGGAATGGCACACGTCCACAGCTGGAAATCTGGGATACTCTCTAGTTTTGAAGTTCTTCCTACGTGTTGGAGGTGCTGATTTTGTTCTTTGGTCATGAGAATGTGGCCTGGACATGCTTTTTGAAAGGAAGCTATGTATGCTTACTACCATACCACCAAAGCCACTGGACATGATTCATAGATCATGGTGATATATATATATATATAATGCATAAAATGTCTTTTGAAGTAAAAGCACCTGTATTATGAAAAACTGAAAATGACTTGTGTGGCTGCTCACAGTGTCGGCACCAATAATTAGGACTTTTTGGTGGAAATGAACAGAAAAAGAGGAGAGATATTGATAAGGAACAGCTGTAAGAAGCCTGGATCCATGAGTCATCAAGTGGCTGTCGGCTGCCCTGGAGAACAGCAGATGTTGTTCTCATTGATTTTTGTATAGCATATCGTCCCAGTGTTTAGCTCAGAGCTGAGGAGATGGCTCAGCAGGTAACATGCTAGCTGTGCAAGCTGGATGGACCAAGTTTGGTCCTCAGGATCTAAATAAAGAGCCAGATATAGCAGCTCATGTCTATGAGATGGGAGGCAGAGGTAGGAGAACTGCCCTGAAACTCACCAGCCAACTATCCTGGAGTAAGCTATACAGCAGCAGAAACAAGAGAGACCCTGTTTCAACAAGGTGGAAGGCAAGAAGCAAGTTGTCCTTTGACCTCCACAAGCACGTCGTAGCATGTGTACGTTCTCTTCCTAGCAAAATGAATCCAAGAAAATGACAGCTTGCTGCTGCCTCATGGTTCTGTTAACAGTTCTCCTCTGGGTCACCCACACAGTTGCGGTCAGTTGATAGCTGGAGCTGCAGTCTCCTTATGACTCATCTGAACTGGAATCCAAAATGGTTCCCCCAGTAGGCTGGGATTGATGTTGCTTATCTACTGAGTGTCCTGGAGGCTACAACTGGGCTTTCACTGCACGTGTGCTAGGTTTGTACCAAAAATCCAGAATAGGGGCAATTTAGAAAGAGTCCTGCAGACAACTATTCTTGGATGCTCCGGAATGTTATGGATGCCATATTCTGTTGGTCAAGGCAAGTCACTAGTTCTAGAGTCAAAGGGAGGAGAAATGACTGGTTGATTGATTGATTGATTGATTGAGACAGGTTCTCATGTAGCAGAGAGCAGACCAAACTCTCCGTGCAGGTGAGGACGGCCTTCACTTCTGGTCGTCCTGCCTCACTTTCTGTGCTGGCATACAAGCACGCACTACTATACCTGCTTTTTTATGTGATGCTGAGAATGGAGCCCAGAGCCCGGTACTCACTAGAATGTGAGCATTCTACCAACTGAGTTACACTAGACCCAGACTCCTACTCTTGACGCCGTGAAAAACATGCAGTAGAGTACTTGCCTTGTGTTTGTGGGGACCTGGGTACCACCCTCAGTACTAAAAGCTGAAAGCAGCTAGCCAGACTGCAATAATTAACGATTATATATATGTTCACGTGCTGAGGCCTAACCAAAGTGAGGCAAGGAAACTGTTGTGTAGTGGGGAGGTTCCTTTCTCTGGGGCAGTCCACTAGTCCTTCTAAAACCAGAGCCTTGCTCCTTCCTGTCACGCCTGCCTGTCCTGCAGCCAGAGCTGTGTCTGAGCTTGAGATAAAAAGGAAAGAAAGTTGTGGGTGCATTTAGTTGAAGTCAGATTGGAGCAGGGTGTTGGGGATGTTTACCCAGCAGGAGACTAGGTAAAGAGTTCAATTGGGTGATTCATGGATGACATGTCTATCTGGTGTTTTTCCTGCTAGTGAACAGGCTATTTTTTCTCAATTTAAAGTGAAGAAGTGATGGAAGGCAAACCATGAAGGAAAGAGTTTTGTAAGAATTGGTTGAGGGGTACAGAGTATGGAGCCCAGTTGTTAGAGCCTGAAGGAAACCTTGGATTTGATCTCTAGGACCACAGAAACTGGGCATGGTGGGATATTCCCATAACCCAGGAACTTGGGAGGTATAGGGAGGACTGGTTCAAGGTCATCCTTCTGAGATACCCAGGAGCCTGTCTGAAAGACAAAAAGGAAGCAAGCAAGAACCAAGGATCTACGAATAACACATTCGTAGGTTTAATATACAATTGCCTGTGCATTCACTAATACGGTAAAATTTTATATTGTTAATAATTTCAATAGCAGCAATATTTATAGTCATTACTGCTGAAGCTAGTTTGTTGAGCATCTATTATCTGCCAGGTGCCATGCATTTTCTCCTGATCTTTACAATCCTAGGAGTTAGAGTTTATACTCCTCACTTACAAATCTTAAATATCTGGAATTTTGGTGCGGCACAGTTACCCCCCTTTCACGTGGTTATATGACTGCTAACCTAATACCAATCTCACCGGCTCTGTTTGACTCCAAACTAGAGAATTCTGTGTTTGCTTTGTCCCCAAGAAGATTGTGTTTCTATTTAAGAAGAAATCTTAAAACAAAATCATACTTAAATTTCTCTTTACAAAGGAACACACAAATGATGCCAGTGTTCTACCAAACGCTATTTTTTGAAATAGATTCTCTTGGCAATATTTGGACTTAAATATTCTGTTGAATTTTATTTAATCTGGAGCCAAGTTTTAAAAACTGTTCTTTGATGGATGTATATTTATTTTGAAGTAGTCATGGAAAGAAAGGTTACTCAATAATTGTCTGCCACACATACTAGTAATCAATGAAATTTTGTTTCGTTTGCTTTGAAGACAGGGTCTCCCTGTGTAGCCATGGCTGGCCTGGAACTCTCTGTAGACTCAACAGAGATCTGCTTGCCTCTACCTCCCCAGTGCAGAGATTAAAGGCAAGAGCCACCACACCCAACATAAATGAAAATTTCCCTCTACTGACAAAGAAGGTAATGTGCATAGAATTTAGAAACTTACTACAGAGGAAAGCAGATGTTATATGTTTGTTTGAGAATGTCTGAGTAAGACTTATACTCTACAATAAAACTTAACCAACCACAAATGTGTCTGTGTATGTGTGTGTGAACACATGCCTCTCCCTCTGTGTGCCTGTGTGTGTCAACACGTGCCCCTGTGTGTGTGTGCATGTGTGTATGTGTGTGTGCCTGTGTTTGTGAACATGTGCCCCCTGTCTGTGTTCATGTGTGTAGTGTGTGCCCATGTGTGCCCGTGTGTGCCCGTGTGTGTGTGTGTGTGTGTGTGTGTGTGTGTGTGTGTGTGACCATGTCTCTGTTTTCACCCATGTGTGGAGGCTGGAGACTGACACTAGCTGTCTTCCTTAGATGCTTTCCATGTTGTTTACTCTATCCAAGGCCATCCTTAGTGACATGGTGAAGTCAGCTTGTTTCAAAAGAAAAAGAAACTATAATTTAAAAACATGAATAAGGATCTCTATTCAAATTTAAACACCATTTAAAAATTCCAAGGTGAGATTTTGACAGATGGTAAAAAGAGCAGTCGCCTTAGAGATGCAGTTTACAGTAACTCTTCCACGAAATGCACTTAAATGTCTGCCAAAAAGCATCTCAAATCATTTCTAAGCTTAAATCCCAACTTCTCTAAGAGACATATGCAATATTATTTGCCTTTTTTTCTTTTTGGATTTTTTTTTTTTTAGGGAAGCTTTTTGGTTCATAGCAACTCTGAGAGAAAAGTACACAGTTCCTGTGTACACCCTCTCCATCTCCCCAACCATAACTGTCCTGAAACAGTGTTGTATGTCTGCTAGAATAGATTAACTTACATCTACCTGAGGATTCAACCCAGGACCTTGTACATGTCGGGCAAGCACTCTACCAGCCCCAGAGAGTTTGATATTACAGCTTGAGCAAAGTATAAGGAGCATGTTTCCACTGTTACAGTAGTATTCTAGACTGTTTGCCCTCCCTGATCCACCCATTCATTCAATCTCTCCCTCCCCACCAATAGCTGACCACCACTGATGGTTTTTATTGTCGTCTGACATTATTATTTGAAGCAGACTCTCACGTATCTCCGGCTGGTCTCAAATGCTCTATGTAATGGAGGGCTTGAATTGATCCTCTTGCCTCCGTCTCCCGGGTGCTAGGGTTCCAGGCACGAACCACCACATTCGGTTTTATGCACTGTGGGACACAGGGGTCAGTCTCAGGAACCACCCAACAGTGTCTCTCACTGGGACCCGATGTAGGCTAGACTGGTTCACCAGTGAGCCCCAGGGATCCTCCTGTCTCTACCTTCCCAACACTGGGGGTGCAGGTGTGTGCACCATACCCAGCTTTTTACGTGGGTGCTGGGGTTTGAACTCAAGTCCTCATGCTTGGGTATCAAGCTCTTTGCTGACTGAGCCATCCCCACAGCCCTTACTGTTGTTTTCTGAGATAGGGTTTCATGTATCCCACGCTGACATCCAACTAGATGTGTCCTTCTGAGGATGAGCTCGGGTTCCTGTCTCCTCTTCCCCTCCCAGGTGCTTTGATATGGGTGAGCACCACCACAAGGCAAACGATGAAGTTCTTTGAAGATAGATCCTTCTATATTTTGGAAGTGGAGTTTGGATTCCAGCAGAAGATAAAAGGATAATGACTTATCAGGTTTGTGGATGAGACAGTATCATTTTACTGTGACGGCCAAGACTAGAGAAACAAACAAACAAAAACAAAAACAAACAAAAAACAAGGCTCCTGTGCAAAAGATACAATGAAACTAAGGAGCAATAAAAATGTAGGCCTTTGCTACCTCCCCTCAACACTGTTCTCAGTTAACAAGCTCTTCTCTTTCCCAAAGAAGGCACCCTAGAAGAAAACCCTTTTGACTGAAGGACAATTAAACAGGATCAACTTTGTCCTACAGGCTTATACAATTGAGTTGATTGACACTCAAATTTTACTATTTCTCAAGCTTTTCTATGGTAGTCCTTTGCCAGCCTTTCTACACTCCATACACTCTTTTCTCTACAGCAGTCTGTCTACCCAGTAGTTCCTGGTTTACCTCAGGCCACAGACGAGATGTGAGGGTGAGGGACAGCTCTTACCACGTGAACAGGTACTGGAGTTACAGGCTGAGTCAGGACAGCCCAAATGCTGTTAGGGGACTTTGGTCTCTCATTTTGTTCAGCTTGCTATGTGCTATCCAACAGAACTGTGTCAGCAAGGAGCCAGATCTTAAGTTTAAAATGTAATGAATACGTGTGCTCAGTGGTTACCATATTTGCCAGTATGACTCTAAATAAATGGCTTCCAAACTGGGGAGCGCACATCCCAGGAAGGGAGAGGAATACACAGACTGCAGGAAGAAAACATAGCCTCCATATATTTAAATCATTATTTGGTATGTTTTAATACTTAAAAATGAGGAAAACTGTAATAGATATATGTGTGCACACATACACAGCATACGTCTGTTTCATAATTTTAATCATACTTACATAGCAGTTAGCTTGTGCTTGGCATATGTTACAAATATTGATTCACTTAATGACTCTTTGAGGTACTTTCTTTCATTATTCCTATTTTACACATGAAGGAACTGAGTATGTCCAAGGACACAGGTATATAGTTGGAAAAGCCGAGACTTTGAGTAGACCATCTGGCTTGCATCTGTGCACTTTAACTTAAATAAGTGTATTGGTAGGGAGGGCAACGTTTTTATTGATGACAATGTTTGGTGTCTAACGCTCTAGAAGGGACCCACAAAGCAGTTCCTAATCTCCAAATTTACAGGGATCTTAGAGTCGTATATTTAGTCTAACACATGTAAAGACTGTGTGCACCTGACTGAAATCCTGTAACTATCCCTATTATCACAATTGGACTCCTTTACCAATTTTGTAATTTTGAACTGGATACTAATTTAAAACAATTGTGTTTGTTGCAGAGACATTGAAATAGGGGAGGGTGGGAAAAACGTAAAGAATTCCAGACACAAGAGCAGGAGGAAAACCAACACAACCCAAACCTGCTCACCCCCCTTCCCCCCAGGCTCATTTGTGTATAGTGTGGTTGGTGGACCCGCTAATTCCACAAAAATTAGAGCAATGCTTCTCAACCTTCCTAAGGCTGCCCTGTGACCCTTTAATACAGTTCCTCCTCTTGTGGTGACTCCCGACCATAAAATTATTTTTGTTGCTACTTTATACCTGTAATTTTGCTAGTTATGAACAGTAATGTAAGTATCTGTTTTCTGTTGGTTTTAGGCGACCGCTGTGAAAGGGTCCTTCCACCGCAAAAGAAAAAAAAAAGGGTCGAGACCCACAGGTTGAGAAAGCTGAATTAGAGGTTCTGAAATAAAATTTACTCTAACTCTAAACATTAAACGGAATGTTTTCCTCGCCCTGCCTGCTAGATAACCTCTGTCTCTCCACAGTGTCTAGCAAACGCTGAGGGACTGAGGAGCGAGGGCTCATCCATCTCCCCAACGTTATCTCAACGCCGGGTTCTAGACACGCCAAGCAGGTAGCAGAGGCCGCGGCCAGGGAAGTTTGGAGAAGAGCAGAGCTCTAAGACACACAGTTACAAGGAAGCGTGCGGGGCCGGGGTGCGGCCAGAGCAGAGCCGCTCCAGGCGGTAGGCGTTTGGGAGAAGGCGAGCGCAGGTGCTCGGCAGCATGGCCGAGCCAGGCGGGGCTGGCAGACGCGTTTGGGTGGCGAGAGGCAAAGCCTTTCTTTCCTGTTCCTTAGGGAGGCGTGGAGGCGGCTTCCGTCCATTCTTCAGAGAACTTCGCGGACAGCTCCGCAGCCCTTTCCGAAGGCGAATCCGAGTCAGGAAAGTCGGGTTAGGCGACCCAGGCTTGCCCCAGCCCGCTTCTGCGCGCGTCCCCTCGGAGCAAGGGAGCGCGCCCCGCAACCCCGCCCGGGG
>CABHPP010131714.1:4181-34476 GCA_902168425.1 Peromyscus attwateri | reverse complement strand
GGGGGGGTTCTAGTCTGTTTAGTGTTCTATAGGCTTCTTGTATCTTCATAGGTATTCCCTTCTTTAAGTTGGGAAAGTTTTCTTCTATGATATTGTTGAATATATTTTCTGTGCCTTTGAGTTGGTGTTCTTCTCTTTCTTCTATCCCTATTATTCTTAGGTTTGGCCTTTTCATGGTGTCCCAGATTCCTGGATGTTTTGTGTTATGACAGTTTTGGCTTTGGTATTTCCTTTGACTGAGGACTCTATTTCCTCTATTGTGTTCTCTACACCAGGGATTCTCTCTTCCATCTCTTGAATTCTGTTGGTTATGCTTGCATCTGTGTTTCCTGTTCATTTACTCAGATTTTCTATTTCCAGCATTCTGTCTGTTTGTGTCTTCTTCATTGTTTCTATTTCCCTTTTCAGGTCTTGAACTGTTTCCCTCACATGTTTAATTGCTTTTTCATGGTTTTCTTGGCTTTCTTTAAGGGATTTATTGATTTCTTCCAATTTTTTATTTGTCTTTTCCTCTATTTCTTTATTGATTTCTTCCAATTTTGTGTTTGTCTTTTCCTCAATTTCATTTTTCATTTTTTTTTTGAAAGGCCTCTAGCATCTTCATAATGCTATTCTTAGGGTCGCTTTCTTCTGCTTCTTCTACATTGTGATGTTCAGGTCTTGTTGTTGGAGGAGGGCTAGGTTCTGGTGATGCCATATTGCTCTTTATGTTGTTGTATGTATTTTTGCCTTGATGTCTGCCCATTTCCTCCTCTAATAGGAATAAGAGGTGCCTGTGTCTGAGCGAGTTGCTATTGGTCCACTGTGTGCTTGTTGTGTCTGTGTCTCAGGGGGCCCCTCTGGGTTCCATCTTAGCTCTTGGTCTAATTGGAACAGGCAGATTCTGTGTCTCAGGGTTCTGCTTGTTGGTCAAACCAAGCTAGCTGATTCTGTGACTCACAGAGCCACTCTTGGTCTTATCATGGCTCTTGGTCCAGTCAGAGCTGACAGAGTCTGTGTTTCAGGAAGCCTCTCTTGGTCCAGTGGGAGGTGGTAGATTCTATGTCTCAGAAACTGTTTTACAGAATACTAAAAACTTAGACTAAAGATATCTAAATGATTATTAATTTTTCTTATAAAGAAATGATTAGGGCTGGGACATGGATGGCAGTAAAGTACCTAAAGTACAACTATAAGGACCCAGGTTCAGATCCCCAAAGCCTACATTAAAAGCTTGATGTGATCATGGAAGTTTCTTGGAGCTCATTGGCCAGTCAGTGGAGTCAACCTGTGAGTACTAGGTTCAGTGAGAAACTGTATCTCAAAAGATAAGGTAGAAGCCTATAAATTAAGATACCTATCCTTGGCCTGGCTTTGACACATACCTACACACACATACACACACACACACACACACACACACACACACACACACACACGCATGCACACGCACATGCACACACATACACATGCTTTTACACCATTTTCCATGGTGAGCAAGACTTCTGCAGAACTCAGAACTGGAAAAGGCTCAGTGAATAACTAATTTAAATGTTTTAATTTTATGATATAACAGAATGATGTGTCAGATTAAAGAAAGAATTGACTAGTCATCTTTTCTTCATTGACTTTCAAAATGACAGTTTCAACTGCTTCTGTTTCCCAGTGAAATGTGGTTCTGTCAATAAAGAAATTCCTCATTCATGTTTTGAATAAGCCTGACCCTACAATATACAAAACACTATCAAAGTTTGTAAGTGGTTCTGTATGAATAGGAAATATATAATGTTGTCAGGAATCTTTAATGGATTAAAAAATAAAGGAAAGGAAAATTAAGTAATTGCATACTATAGGTCATAAAAAATTTCACTTGATTTTTACTTCAGTTTGGATTACAAAGAATTGGATATACTGTCATTCTAAAGCTTTGATCCAGTGTTTAAATATATGTGATTTTCAAGGGAAAAATTACCCCAAGAGAGGTAAGGTAACAGTTTACTAGAATCTTTTCTGCCATGTTCAGTATCTTCACCCTTTCTTTGTGCTTAGTTACCATTTTTCATTTAAATGCTTTCTTGTTCCTTTTGAGAAGTCCTTCCCCAAAGCTCATCAACCAAATGAGTTTTGTTCCTAGGCTGAGTAGAAAAGAAAAAGAAAATGCTTCATGCATTTATTCATTTTCACCCAGATTGTAGTCACTGAATATCTGCACCATGCCAGATGCTGAGCACACCATGGTTAACAAGAAGTGTGCATCTTGTGTGCATGAACACACAAGATGACACGGTAAGGGGGGGAAAACAAGAGAGAGAGCGCAGAGCCCTAGCTTTACCAAGGGCATGATGTGGCAAGATGGAAGAGCTGAAGTGGTGGCCAAGGTAATTCCTGGAAGGCTTCTAAGAGAAGGCAAAACATGCAGAATTGAAGGATAAGGACAAGGTAGAAGAAAGATGGTTCAAGTAGAGGCACCTAAAATTTTAAAGAAATGAAGCCCTGAAAACACATAGTTGTTCTAGTTTCCTGTCTGTGCTGAGATAAAAAAAAGCAACTTAAGGAATAAAGGGTTTGTTTTAGCTTAAAGATTACATACAGCCCAGTCTTGGGGAAAGTCAGGGCAGGGACTCAAGCAGAAACTTGAAGCAGAAAGCATGAAGAAATGCTGCTGCTTGTGGGATGGCTTACAGGCTTTTTTTTTTTTTTTTTTGGAATTTCTTGAGTTTCAAATCAACTGGGCCTGTCTTCTGCTTTTTGTTGTATGTGTCTATATGGAGCTGTTTTTTTTTTTTTTTAAGTTGGGGTTGTTTGTCTAATATATTAGAGGAGTGACTCTGTTGGATGCTCTAGAAAGACCTCAGTTGTATTTCTGTGGCACTCAAATTCCTTGAATGTTTTCCACATGTGTTCTTAGGGAAACAGAAATGCACAATTCTACATTGACTAAATATACATATTTATGAAACTTCTGCTTGCACAATAAATATAAACATCCTTTTATGCACAGGATTGGTCTTAGAGCTGTATTGGAAAAGGATTACAATTAGCAAGTAAGGGAATATAGAAACAAGCTAAGGTAAATTAATTAGGGTCATTAATGTAGTCAATATACTATACTTATTGACCTTGAGCTAAAATAAGCCTACATTATGGCTGGAATAGTAAAGTAGATTACCTGTCCTTTCAAGCATATGACCATTTTTGCTGTGTGATTTCTGCTGCCCAGCCTCCATCTGGTCAGTATGTGGGTCATCTTGCTTATTTCCATGGAAGGTTTTGGATCAGATTGCTAAAGCAGAACTATATCAAGATTGTCTTTGTTATGAGCAACAAGCAAAATGGTGTTTTGATAAAAGTATGACTAGCATTCAATAATTCATTCCATAAATATTTATTAAGCATATGTTATTTTCTAGCACCTGTTTTAGTTGCTAAGACAGTGAAAAAGAGAGATTGTTTCTGTCTCATGAATTTACATTATATTAAGGGAAACAATAAACGAATAAGAAAACCCATATTTTAGGAGCATACTATAGTGTTTGAAGAAAATAAGACAGAATGAGCTGATATAGAATGACCTGGACTGGTTGGGACATTAGATGGAGTGGTTATAAAGGGATTCAACAATGAAATAGGTTTTGAAGTGAGATAGGTACATCAGATCTGAGCATGCAGAGATTCACACTAGAACTAAATGACTGAACGAAAGTAAACACACTCAGATGAACATGAAATATTCCTATGTTTTAAAGTATATGGGAAGATTAATAAATTAATTATTTTATGAAGTAGTCATGGTCTCATGGAGGAAAGACAAATGGATGAGGCAATATAAGGAAGAGATCATTTATTTTTGTCATGATTTATAAGTTGATAATAAAGACAAATCTATTGTGCTAGGTAATTTAATAGCAGTGATACATAGTCTGGTTTCTCTGGGACAATGTGATCTAGTCCCATTTTTCATTTCATTGTTTATTTTATGAATGATAGTCATAATTTCAAATTTTAAAGTTTATTGTATATGATTATATTTCCCATGTTGTTCCAAAATGTGGTGCATTAAAAACATCAAAAATGAAAACATAAATACATCTGTATATAATATGGAAGAACAATTTTCCTTGGCTATCACAAAAAATATGTTGTTACAAAAATTAAATATAAATAATGAAATGCAAAAAAGAAGAGTGTCAATATGGAAGGAGTAAGAAATGTTGAAGTTCTGAGATATTAGCAGGCTTAGTTCATTAGCATTTCTGAAGGCCAGTGAGATTGCTGAAACATGATGAGTGGGATGCACTGAGAAGAGGTAGCTCCTTGGCACTGGTAAGCCATGGGGCATTTGGAACACATTTGGAAGGCATGAAGAGGATAGTAACTTGCTATGGTTTCTTTTCGATTTCTGGATAGTAGAGTTCACTGGCATAGTGCAGTGACTATGCTGACCCTAGCTGGTCCAGGCATCCCCCTTTGCCTAAATCAGAGAACATTTTCCTGTCAATACCAAACCAAAATTTAGTTCCTTTGTTTAAATTAGTCAAAAGAACTAAAGATTATACTTTACTTGTCTCAGTGAATTCCCATATATGTTTTTTTTAAAAAACCTTGATTATTCTCACCATCAAAAAGCTCCAAAATGTCAGTTTTACAATTAGTACCTTGAGGGGAAGAAACTGTTAACAAGGGGCACAGGAAAATGTAAGAAATATGGGAGGATTACTAGCTGTGTACAGTTAGTTCTGATGGATTTGTTACTCCATGCTTTATTTGAAAAATTCAACACCCAACAGGAACCTTCTCTAGAGGTCACTGCTACTGGACACTATAGGAGACATGCTGTTTCCTCAAGGACCCTCCTTCAGTAGGTCTGCAGTTACGATCCCTTAGACTTCCTTAAGGGCTCTTGAGGGTGAGCAAGGAAGCATGACTTGTAAATTTGTTGTTATTTACAAGTTATTTAGCTGCTTATCTGACAAGGATTTCCTGTCAGACAAGCAGCTGCTTTATATGAAATCATAGGCAGCCTTCTTGTGATGGTCCACTTTAGCACTCTATTTCTCTGCCTGATTGTTGTTCCTACTCAGTAGCTTCCCCAGTACTTAATGATGCACAGTAGCAAACTAGCCTTAATCTACATATTTAGGACTATTCCCTGACTTCAGCATGAGAAAAAAGTCTTTGGTGCTTAGGAGAATATTTTCAAGGGAAGTCGGAAGTTTGGATCAGACAAGAGAAGAGCCACCAATTAAGAAAACTCATTTTTGCTCCCCCCTCTCCAGCTCCTCCCATGCCTCCTCCCTCTCACATTCATAACATCTTCATTAATGGGTATCCCTCCATCCCACATCCACACACATAACACTTTAGTCTATTTGGTGTAGTTCATTTGCGCATGTGTTTAGGGCTGACCCTTCATATTAAATAACCTATCAGGAATCTCATCCTTGAGGTGATTCTCCTTCCCTCAGCAACTGCTAATTGCCTGTAGCTCTTCATCTAAGAGTGCAGCCTTGTGAAATTTCACCCATCCACGATGGCATGTCAACTGGCAGTGTTATTATGCAAGCCTTGTTTAGGCAACATTACTGTTAAGATTTCGCTGGTGTGACAACCCAATCATGTCTAAAAGACACAGTCTTACAGCAGACATCCTGGGCCCCCTTCCTTTACAGTTTTTCCCCTCCCTCTTCCTTAGTTGTCCTTGAGCCTCAGGTGTAGGGGTAGAATTACAGATGTAGCAATCGGAGCTCAACATCCCGTTGTCAGTTTTCTCTGCATTTTCACCAGTTTTGGATCTCTGTAATAGTTTTCATTTGCTGCAATCTGTGATCAAAAGGGTAAGTATTTAGAATGCAGTAAACGATTATGTGGGCTTAGCAAAATGGCAGTAGTAGGTTCCCTGCTGGTGTCTATAACCTGACTAGTCACCTAGTTGACTATAGTTACATTATCAAACATAAAAGCCATCTTACTGAGCAGGCCTTACATCTAAGTAAACATGTTGGTTACCCCTGAGATGAAAGTAGCACTATTGGAAATAACTTTCTGAGTAGGTCATTGGTAAGTTACTTTGTATCTTCTTTCTCTTTCCCAACAATTGACAAATAGGACCTCCTAACAGAAAAACTTCTCTGTGGCTAAGGAAACAAACAAGCAAAGGAAAAGGAAGCCCCAGTGAAGAGGGGGGGGGGATTTGCCAGTTATATATCCAATAGTGGAGTAATATCTGTATCATATAGAGAAATCAATAAAAAATTATTCAAGAAAAAAATGAACTAATAAAAATTTATCTAAGTTCTTAAATCATGTGTTGACACAATTCTCACCAGACACCAAATCTGCTGTAGCCTAAATCTTGGACACACAGGGCCTGTAAGATGGGCAGAAAAATGGGTTCATTCTTTATATATCACCCCATTGTCTTAAAGCCTCAACACAGATCTCTCCCCAAGGGAAAATGCACAGAATGCTAATGCCATAAAAAAGATTCTTTCTCTTAAAAAACTTGTCTTCCAGAAGCTTTGCATTTATAGCATACTGTGCAGGCAAGATCTGAGCATTATGTTTTACTGGTTTCATTGGCTGTTTTTGTCTGACTCAGACAAAATCTATATTCTGCATAACCATATGCAGTCTATTTTCATGGAAACTATACTGGGAATTTCCACAAGAAAAGAAATACATGTAGCAAATCATTTGCACAGATGTAATTCATATGCCATCAAATTACATGTCATGTATGCATACTGGCCCTTTAGGTTGTGAAAACAACCATTTATCAGAAGCAGGAAAGGGTCTATGTAGAAGCAAGAAGGTGGGTTAGGAGGGCTGCATCTGGATTCAAGAGGATAAATTGGCCTAATTAAATTTACTTTGTAGTTCCTTCCTTAGATGACTATCTTTTCTTTTTTGCTTTATCACCTCTGAAAGGATATTTGACATTTATCTAAGCTTTAGATGTGCCCTGGGGGCAAAACCAAGGAACCTTATGCTGGAAAAGTTATATTGAAAACAGCATTTTAGAGGCGTCTGGAGCATTAACTTTATTGCAGAGTTATACAATCTAGTAAAAATACTAACATGAAATGGTTCTAAGCAAAGCATTTTTTTCCTCAGGCCTTTGAATTTTCTGACTAGGCACTTAATGGTTAGATTTTATTATTGCTTTAACTCTGACAGAAAACTGCATGAAATTTAGAATCTGAGAGAGAAATATCTATGTAAGTAATATCTGACTAGGTACAAACTTTAAATAGACACAACACTAATATGATCTCAGTGTTTGAAATGTATGGTTTTCCTCCAGAGTCTTATGTTGATATCTTAATCCCAAAGTGAAAATTAAGTTATGGGAGGTCATGAAGGTAGGACACTCATGTCTGAGTTTATGACTCTCATAAAAGAGACTCCAGACAAAGCATTTACACTGTCCACTATTATACATGAGTACTAAGAAGTTTTAATTTTTTTGTTCATGTCATTAGAACAAACTTTATAGATATTCCTTTAAAATATCAGTTGATTTTCCTTATTAAGAAAAATTGAAAATAAATTGGTGGTCATTTTGTCTCTTACTTAATAATGAAGGATTATATAATTTCTATTCAGTATATAAAATAAGAGGACAATAAAATAGAAAAATTTTATGATTACAACTAAGGTAAAAATGTAATTATCATTTGAGCTTCAACTACTGCATTGTCTCAATATTCTGTTTTAATACCAAATTCACATAATAGAATTTGTTCTCAGATTGAAGCTTTTGCCATAATTCGCAATAATCAATGAATTTAAATTCAAGTCTTATTGGAATATTCAATGTCTTGTTTATGAAAGTACACACACAGGCAGAGCCCTTAAGACAAATACTTTATTACCATCAAGCGATTACTGCATACAATTCAATTTGGTCAATTCTTTCCCAATCCAACTTTCATTCACACCTTAGAATATCTTTATTATACAAAGCACAGAACAGTTGAGAGCACATAGTTTTAGGGCAGCATAGAATTGAAGGATGTGGTTGATCATAGCTGAGGATATAGCTGAAGAATGGAATTATGACATTTGCTTTTTAGAACTGAATCTTGGAATCATAATTCCTTGTTGATTTGACCTATTGCCAATGCTGTTGGGAAGGTCAGTTTCAAAGACTTCCCTGGGGGCATTTTGGGTGGTAGAGGTATATACAGAAAAATACACACATCTCACATACAACACATCATGCTTCATGTGTATCTTTATATACAACTATAGATATATGGCAATATGTGCAGAGAAGATTTGAGAGATTTCCTTGCTCAGTAATGGAGGAGACAAGTACCATGATCTGCTCTCAGCACGCTAAAGGCCTAGTGAAGCTAATGGTATAATTTTTGTTGAAACTCAGTCTCTAAGAATCAGGGACACCAATGGTGTAGCCCCAACCTGCAAGTCAGAGAACCAAAGGTACTACTGTCTGAAATACAAGATGGATGTCCTTTATGTCCTATTTAAATGCATAATGGTTTATATGATGCCCAATGTATTGGTGATTATGACCATTTATACTCACTGTTAACCTTTCTGTAAGCACTCTCATATACACAGAGAAATAATACTTTCCCAGCTATCTGGAAATATGATCCTTTTACTCTTGGTTAAGTTTTCTGGCAACACTCTCGGATACATACAGAAGATGCTTTACCAGCTATATGGAAACACCTTAGCCCAGTCAATTTGATAAAAATCTTAACCATCATGTAAAGTTTTCTTTCCTTTTGTTGCTCAGTTGTGACAACCTTTATTTTTGCATGCTTCAGTAAACCTTGTGGCTACATTACACATGCTACCTTCCAACTCATTATAAAGTCTGTGCCTTGGCAAAATGAAGCTGGGCTGTTAAGATACAGTTTCATAGTTTAGAAACTTGTTGGAGTAATGCACTATCATGCACCAAAAAATCTTTCCAGATATGGGGAGAAATTAAGGCTTCGAAGGTGGAAAGTACTTTGAATCAATTAATTTATGAAGATAATATTTCTGTCTCTGACTTAGTGCTTTGTGTTTGGCTTCTTATACTTAAATGATTCATTGCCTCATATATTGTTTGGAAGTGCTGTATTGAAATCATCTTTTTTCTGCATGTCTGTATTTTCCTATAGTTCATAGCACAGGGTTAGCAAAAACACCTTATAAAGATTCATCAATGAAAATATTTATGGGAAAATAATTCAATATGTAAAACCATAGAGGCATACAAAAGTTTCTGTACACATGATGTTTATAAATGTTAGATCTAAACTTTCAGTTTTTTTTTCTTCCAAACTACCTAGAGCACTTCTATTTCTGTAAAGTAAAACCATTTGGTTTTTACCAAATTTGTATTTTATTCTCTGGTGATTTGAATGAGAAATGTCTCCTTTAGATTCATGAATACTTGGTTCCCAATTGGTGGTGCTATTTGGAGAGTATGGTGAATTGAATGATAGTAGCCCCCACAGGCTCATATTTTGAATACTTGGTTTCCAGTTGATGGAATTGTTGGGAATGATTAGAAGGTGTAGCCTTGTTAGAGAAGATGTGTCATAGGGGGCAAGGCTTTCCCAGTATGTCTCTCCATCTCACTGTTGTAGATCATGATATGAGCTCTCACCTGTTCCTGCCACAATTACCTGCTACACCATCATGAACTGTAGCCTCCTGAAACCATAGCACAAACTAAACACTTTCTTTTATATGTTGTCTTGGTAATGGGCTTTGTTGTCACAACAGTAGAAAAGTAACTGAGATAGACAGGTTCTGAAACTTTTAAGAGGTACAGCATTCCTGGAGGATGTAGGTCACTGGGGGCGAGCTTTGAGGGTTTGTCATCACACCACTTCCCATTTTCTCCTTTAGCCTTTGCTCCTCCCACTGCCACACTAGGCCTTCCTGGTCATCATGGGTTCTAATCCTCTGGAGCCTGAAGCCAAATAAAACCCTTTCTTGTTAAGTTGCTTTGTTCATGGTGTTTTGGCTCAGCCACAGAAAGGTAGAACTAATTTAGAAGTTTGGATTAATCTTTTGTATTTTCCTACATGCTTGTGTTGGCCTACATTCCATATCATAGAACAAGTAAAATGCCTTATAGTGTCCCAAAGATGAAAATATTCAACAAGAAAATCACTTAAATATAAATTTGTAGGATGATATGTGAAAGTTACAATACAGGTGAAGTGCTAGACCAAAATTATCATTTTTTTTCAATTCCCAATTGGTTAGAAAACTTCTATTTCTGTATAATGTTAATCTATTTTATTTTGAGCAAAATTTATGCTTTATTCATTAATACAAAATTATATTAAAAGATGTACTTTGGAGAAGTTAAAAAGTGACTAATTTTTATATTCCAAATTTTGCCTAAGACAAACTCATTCATTATAATAAATTCTGTCCTATCTAAGGACTACAGAAATTCATGGATTGTATAGAGAGGCAGACTCATTCTAAAATACCTAAATAAAGCTGTTGTTTTGGTTCAAATCTTCCTATTTCCTCCATGCCATAAGGAGTGGATTAAAGCTTAAAAATATCTCAAAAACTGCCTCATTGCTAGTACCTACCATGACTTACCATGATTCACAAATTGATTTTCTGACTTTATATCTACAAGACACAGTGGTCCTTTTTAATACTATAATTTTTCATAAGCTGATGACTAGGGAGATGATAAATGAGCCATCATCCTATAGTTACCTCCAAGTGGGCTTTTTAAAAGAATGCTGCTGTTCTGAAGCCATCTCTATTTTAATGGTATTTTACTCCCTATTGCTTTTCAGGGGGTTCTGAAAATTATATTCCTTTCCTTATCAGTTATTAAGCCTTTCAGATTCCTTTTGTTCCTATTGGGGATGGAGTTACTGTAGTACGTAGAGCCACAGAGTGAAGCAAGAATTATGCAATAGTCCACATTCAAAGACAAATAAACAGTTTTAATTCCAGGTTGTGGCTACAAATTACTGGTTAGGGAGAATTTTCTAAACATGTAAGTGATAAGAGACAGAAATAATATTCTCAAAAAAAAAAAAAGCCAGAAAGCAGTATAATCATTTAAAGTCAGAGGCAAATTTAAACACTGGTAGAAGAAAATAGCTGAAAGGTTAACTTACTGATTCTGTAACCTCTACTCCCCATTGTGTGGGGGTCCTCCTTCCCTCTAGGCCTATTGACCTCAAGGTCAAGAGGACAAGAGGCAGCTTCGGCTACAGAAAGCTTTGTACATGGCCTATGAGCATGAATGGAGACAGCCCTCCGGGAGACAGACTTTGCAGAATCAGCTCAACTTTGTTCCAGAATATAAGGAATATATGGGATTGGGAAGCCTGGGGACAAACCCTAACTTGCATTAAATGGCACACTCCTATCATAAGGCTACTAGTATGTGCAGAGGAGAAGGCTGCTAGCAGGGATCTATGTCAGGGTTTAAGCTAAAGATAAGTCAAGCATCTGGTTTAGAGACAGATAGCTGGTTTAGAGACAGCTTCCAGATAAGGTCAGTCCTCCACGCCCAGGGACATTCTCCAGATAAGGGAAATTAGAGGGAGAAAGTTCTGCTGGAGGCAGGGAGCCCATGTTGTTGAGCTATTGAGATAAGCTGCCAGGCCATGGAGAGACCTTAGCCTCTGACCAGCCAGCAATGTCTTCCAACACATTATTTCTATTTGAGCCTCATGTTGAGTCATTTAGCAAGTTAATTGAGCAAACTGAAAATATTGATTATTATTTTCTCTGGATCTTTCCAAGACACATTAAAAATATGCAAACACATTTACAAAGTAAGTTAAGTTTAAAAATAAAGTATGTAAAAATTCTGTCCCTATTGGCATCTGAACAGAGGTCCCAGCACTGATCAAACCTACTCAGTTTTACTTCCGATTCACTTTGTTCTTTCTTCTGAGTTCTGAGCTGTTTTTTTTTTCTCTCTGCCTTCATCCAAGGAACAATTGCCCTGATCGATGAACATCTTAAAAGAAATAACAAAGTCATCTGCCCATACTGTAGTGGCAGGGATCTTTTTGGCATCAACACAGATCTGAGGGACTGTTCTGAGAAGATACTGCAAGATCATATTCAACCAGATTATATACTGACCAAACAACCTGAGGTGTCATCATTACATACCCAACTCCTTGATCTCCATCTCTTTCCTATGCTGTGGTCATCTTCAACTAGATCGTTACACAAACATCATTCCAAGAATAAGTCCCCTGTCCTGTCTTCAGCATTGCTCACTTCTGGGATAGGTGACTGAAGTAAGTCTTCTGCCACTTCTGGAGCTAGGAGTGACGGGAATGTTACAAATGACTCACAACAATATTAACCTTAGCTTGAGCTGAAGATGTGGATATGCTTGGAATTGCCTTGGAATCTGATGAAAGAGAATTATTTCAAGGCTTCATTGAGTTTCCAGAGAGAAGAGATATTTCCACTGATTGAAATCAGACATTCAAGTGTGGGCTGATGTTGAATGTTTCTACAGTGCTCTAAGAAGAGGATTAAGAAAGAACTTTCCAGGTGTGTTAGTGCACATTTGTAATCCCAGAACTCAAACAGCTACATAGCAGGGTGGTGAGTACGAGGTGTGTCTAGGTCACTCATCAGGAGCCACGTCAAGTAAAACAACATAAAGAAAGCAGATAAAAGAAAGCAGGAACCATGGATAATGAGCAGTAGGATATGAAGGGCTAGGCTTAGTAGACACAGAGAATGGGCAATTGTGAGGAGAGCCAGGGAACAAGCATTCTCATCTTCCTTGGTCCACAATACACTGAATCCAGGAAATATCTTAATGGAGGGTGTTCTTATCAAGAAAGTCAATTCTCATCCAAGTTAGTCTGGTTCTCATTCTAGTAGAAGAGTACAGCAACAAATATTAGACATTGATTGTCTCATGTAATCTCAGCACAAACTTACAAGCTGGTTGACATACTTAGTTCAGAAAAGAAAATAAAGTGGTGACTCAATAGTTTGTACAACTTTTCGAGACTAAACTAGCAAGTACTAGACCTCGTTATGAATCAGAATTTTTAGTTTCATTATCTCAATGATCTTGCCTCTTCTTGGAAACAGAGTGCATAATCAAGGAGAGACATTCTTACTACAGAGACTTACACTCTGATTCTTGCCATGGACACAGTGCAGAGTTCTCACAGCAAAGGAAATAAGAACAATTTATTTGGGTCAAATATGAGTGACCATAGTTTGGGAATACAGATCCCGACTGCACCAAACAATGTGTTCTACCTTTGGAGTGGTTACAGGAAATTTGATTTAGCCACAGAACACAACCCCAAAGTGACAAATCAATGGACTTCCCACTGCTGTTGTGCCAACTGCAGATGCTCAGGGCATACCAAAGTAGGAGAAATTGTGCTATAGGGTTTCAGATTTAATCTAATGACATTGCTAGCTTTTGGACTGGCAAAAGTTGGTGGCCTTCCAAAACTGCATTCCAAAAGTTTTATTTGATAATTCTAATTATGTTAGTTCATACTTAGACAAGGGTGAGTAATTAATGGCTATTAAGGGGATTAACAGGATAAGATAAGTACTGTGAATCTGCAATGTTCCAACTCTCCACAACCACAAAGTTCCATACAGTTAATCAGCTTTGCAGATCTTTATTAGGGTCCTGGATTTTCTTCTGAGAACTTCAATTTGTTAAAAATAACTAAAGAGACACTTTGCATTCACATTATTTTGGTTGAGTGAAAGAGCTGAATACTACAGAGAAACTTATTATGATCGAATCATGGCAATAAACAGTATACATGAAGGGCATGTGAGAAGTAATGACATTTTAATCTCCGTGTCTCATCTACTAGAAGAAAAATAGGGATTTGGACTTTGGAGATATAAATAGCTTCAGTCTGGATGAATGAAAATATTTCTCTATCTTTTTTTCCTGTTTTCTACTTTCAGAAATTTAACCTATTATTTTATACATATATAGCAATTATATATAAAAACAATTGTATATATGCAAAACAACCCCCACATGTGAGAACTCAAGACCTTTCCTTAAAGCAAAAAAAAAAAATCCCTCAGTTTAGCCTTCTAATATGAATGAGATAATACTGGCATTTAAAGTGATAGGTAGAAATACTTTATGCTTCTCCTTTATTTTGTGAATCAATCTTGGTGAATTTTATCTACCAGATCATTCTTAATCATCTGTTGTGGCATGTTTGATCTGTGTTATTACATAAGAAACAATTATGCACTTTACTTCCAAATCCAAAAATTTTATTCCTAATTAAAATGATATTTGTTATCTTGAGCTGAATATGATTTGGACATCTCTATTATAGTTTTTGGGTACTTGCTAAGGATCTTTTATGAACAGGGTCTCTAAAACTGTATGGAGAGCAACACAATGATCATTGAATAATACATCAAAGTCATTGTCTCATACTATTTTACAAAATCATTTTCTTTCTATTTTGGTGTTAAATGTCTCAATCTTGTGCTGCCTTGTACATATGGAAATACCAAATTCAAGGCCCTATCTTATTACAAAGTCATTAAATTTTAAATACACACACAAAAGAGAATTTTTTCTAGACCCTTCCCCTTTATGTATTAGTATCTCTGGGCTAAAGGAAGAAATACGGTTCCAGTGTTAACATTGTCAGTCTGGTCCCATGTATGCTACTAAGACAAATTTAGAAATGTTACCATTGTTGGTGGGCCCCTGAATTTGGGCTGGGAGTTCCAGATTATAAATTGCTTATTCAAATCAGTGAGATAAAGGCTCATACAGATTGCAAATGATAGTACAGATTAGAAAGAAATATGGTCTTAATTTTGATAGAGAGCCACATGGGTGAAGATATTCAAGAGACCCAGGTTAATGTCTAGACTTCCTTTTATGGGGGCTAATGGAAGGAGAAATTTAGGTACTAGAAGTGCAGTTTGGGTAGTTCTCTACTTTGATTGACAGGCTTGGATTACATAGGCCCTTCTTTAGTACACATATCTTTTTCCATCAAATATTTTAAAAATTATGTTTATTTATTGTGTGTATGTGCACATGGGTATGCATGTGTGTGAGACGACATTTGTATGTATAACCAGCCACACACAAACATAGGTCAGAGATAAGGGGTTCTATCTAGAGTAGTCAGTTAAAGAACAGTTTGCCTTATTGAGCATATGTCTGAAACTAGTTAAGGCCAGATAGGTCTATCTATTCTTGTAACTAGTGGAACAATGGAACAGAATTTAAATTTGATTTTTAATGGGAGAAGAATCTCGTTCCATTGTTGGGAGTGCAATATGTGTGCAGCTGAACACATGAAAGTGAGATTTTTGGATAGCTAACAGGTCTCAGGCTGGGAAGGATTTATGAGAAGAAGTGTGTGTGTGTGTATGTGTGTGTGTGTGTGTGTGTGTGTGTGTGTGTGTGTGTGTATAAACCAAGCCAAATAGTGTATAAGGTTGTTAAACTATTCCCTATATGGCATTTTATGAGAGTAACAGAAAAGTAATTAATACATAATGCTTAATGCAATGTATTTGTTTGTCTTTGGTTATCTAAGTGTGAAAGTAGAATCTAGCTACAAAAACACACAAAAAAACACCAGCAACAAAAACAACAAACAATCAACAGGGTAAAGAAGTTATTTTTATAATAGAAGTCCTTTGGGTCACATGGTAAGAATAGAGCAATGGAGGGATTAGAGACTTCTATCAGCCATATGAATAATCCATCAATCACATATGAATGACAGTGCTTTGCTAAAACTCTCCCAGCCTTGGGTTAGAAAATATTTGTGTATCATGTCTGTGACTTCTTGGAGATAGCATAACAAAAAGTCAGCACTTGGTGCCTTTTCTGTGCTCTAACCTCTGTATATATTATTGCTACTAATTTTAATCAGAATAATATATGATTATGATAGCATCTGATGTGTTCTATGAGTCCTTCTAGCAAATCATAGAAGGTATACATGTTCTTGGGGACTCTTAAACTTGCAATTGGTATTAAATAGAGACAGGATAGACATTTTTTTCCGAGGGAGTAATATTAGAGAGAAGCTGCTGTGGAATGTCATTCTGTATGTTGTGAATGTATGTTGCTTTGATTGGTTGGTAAATAAAATGCTGATTGGCCATTAGCCTGGCAGGAAGTACAGGCAGGATAAGCAGACAAGAATTCTGGGAAGAGGAAGGCTGAGTCAGGAGTCGCCAGCCAGACACAGGAAGCAAGATGACAAGGCAGAACTGAGAAAAGGTACCAAGCCATGTGGCTAAACATAAATAAGAATTGTGCATTAATTTAAATGTAAGAGATAGTCAGTAGTAAGCCTGAGCAAATGGCCGAGCAGTTATAAATAATATTAAGTCTCCGTGTGATTATTTTATAAAAGGCTGCAGGACTGTGGGTGAGAGATTTGTCCTGACCATGGGCTGGGCAGAACACAGGAAAATTTCCAGCTACAAGAACCCTTTTTATCTAGGAATCCAGTTAAAGCCATTGCCAGCAGAGACACAAGAATTGCAGCACAGTTAACAACTGCCTGAGGCCTTTCTCTTTTCCAGCCATAAACCTACAGTTTTCTAGGACTTCCACCAGAAACCTCCTTTACAGCGAATAGGTAGTAAACTTGTACAGGTCTAGTGGCTTCTGGGTTTATCTTATCATTTCCAACCAAAGCATCAAGGTATCTCTAGGGCCACCTCACATTATATCTTCTGTCCAAAGAGAAAGAGGAAGAGGTGGAAAATATTAACAGGTTTCTTATCAACATTTTGAAACGTAACTTGGGAGTCACCAAAAGTATTTGTATGACTGATGGTGGAAGACAATCGGTTACGATGGAATAGAGAAACCTGTCCCCACACTTAAGTTTTACTTCTCTGAATCCTCCTTGAGAAGCACCTAACCTGACTTGGGTGTGTTTTTCTTCTAAGTGCCTCTTTCTTTTGGTATACTTCAGCTAATTAAAATATGTTTAATGAAGTTACTAACTCTGTTTCCCTATACCACATAGGTCTGAAATTCTATTAGTCATGGAAGCTGTGAATCTAGGCTTGGCCTGAGTTGAGGTCTTGAGGTTCTTGGGGAACCTTTCAGGCTTGTGAGGGTGGTAGTGTGTGTGGAGCTGTGTCCCTGCCTCCTCACTGTTAAAAGGATATGTGGTCAGCCATGGATGAGAATTGGTTTTTCTAAGAATACAATTGGCTAAATTCTTGCACCTTAATTTTCACAAATATGAAAAAATATAGCATCATTTTTGGCACAAACAATTCTATAATAAATTGAAGTATAAAAATTTAAAGCAGTAAAAGCAATCTGCAATATTGTATGTTTTTCCAACATGTGAGTTTCTGTGTTATGACTACATGCTGACTCACTATATACTGACTTCAGGAACTCCAAGGAGTATAACAATTTATACTGAAGGCTAAATTATTTTACTGTAATGGTATTTACAGATTTTCTTAAAGAGTAGGGTTCATAGTAAGGTCTATAGTTGACTTACATATGAGTGAAATATGCCATTATTTAATATTTTTAAAAATATATATTTGTATTTGTGTGTGTGTATGTGTGTGTATGTGTGTGTGTGTGTGTGTGTGTGTGTGTTTGTGCCTGCCTGTCTATATGTGTACCATGTGTGTGTAGATGCTCTTGATGGGCCAAAGAGGGCCTCAGAACCCTGGAGCTGGAATAGTTGTGAGCTACATGTGGGGATTCTGAGAACTGAATTTAGTTCTTCTGCAAGAGTAGTGGGTGCTCTTAACTGCTGAAAAAAATCTCTCCAGCCCCTCATTCTAGACTCTATATGATACAAGCTGGTAGTTCACAACTGAGAAGCTTTCAGGCTATACAAGCCCACTCAAAGGAGTCTGGTCACAGATTTGAAGGGAGCCTTCATTCTTAAGATGGTGAGAAACTGGATAGTCTCCTCATGTTCTGTATCATCACTGAAGTTTTAGCTCAGCATTTCGAGGAGGAAACAATAATACTGAGAAAACAAACAAAAGGCATTTCTAGGCTGCAATAGAATCCCATATTTGACTTTAATTAGCTATGAAACCTTAGGCAAGCTGCTTTTTCTCTCTGGGCCTACATTTCCCCCATTTTAATGCAGTGTCTGAACTAGATTATAGTTTAGGTCCATGTGACTTTAAATGAGGTGTGTGCAAGTAGTTTGAAAAAGTTACCTCCAATCCTAGCACAATTTGTAAACTGTTGAGTAGCCAGAGGCATGAATCCTAGTGTTCTCTTGGTGCCTGCTAAGCTCAGAATTGAAAGTAGAATGTTTTTCTTCCTCTAGAAATAATTGAGATAAAACATTTATCTCAAACAAGTTTAAATTTGGGCATTTCAAGCAAGTTAACAAAAATGTACTCTTTTTATTTTTACATGCTGGCTTTTAGCATTTGAAGACTGCAATTATAGTTAATACATTCTTCTAGTTATTTGTGTATTTTTGAGTTTATAATTTAGTTAGATTTCTCCCTTCCCTTTCCTCCCTCCAAACCCTCCTATCTACCTTTCCCTGCTCTTCTACAAGTTCATTGTCTCTTTGTTCATTAATTATTATTGAATGCATATATATATATATATGTATATGTATATATGTGTGTGTATATATTCCTAAATACAACCTTTTGAGTTCACATAATGTTACTTGCACGCATGTTTTCAGGGTTGACCTTTTGGCACTGGACAACCAGTCAGTGTGCTTTTCCCTGGGGAGGATCATCTCTCCTGATTCCTGCTATACTCAGTGACCCATGGTTCTTTGTGTAGAGTTGAGGTCTTGTGAATTTTCCCCCTATCCAGTTTAGAGTGATCTTTGCAGTATATCTTGGATTATTGGAAGGTATTCTACAACCATAATTTATAAGAATTGAATATTTTATTAACTAAAACAGCTAACCTCTCTGTTACTGGTGCAATTCGTGTTCATGCCATGGATGTCACTGTGATTTGAGCTCTTCCTTAGTGAGATTCCCCATGTCACTTGTGACCTGCATTGGTTGGTGGATGTGTTACTGTGATGTGAGTGGAAGATGTAAGAGAAGAATGTGGGTTAAGGGGAGAGAGAAGAGGAAAAGCAGAGTTAGAAATTCTAGCTTTAGTAAGGTGCAGACATATCCATCTGTGTGTGTACAGAAACAGCTGTATAAAATGAGACATAAAGAGGAAACTCGAAAACCAACATGTATGGTATGAGTCAATAGTGGTAACAAACAAATACCTGCAAGTTTATATTTTGAGGTGCCAAGATCAAGAACAAGTTGTAAAGGTGGATGTGCCTGGGTGCTAATGTGCATGATCCAAGGTGAGTGTGATTTGATGGATGATTTGAAATGAATAAGAATCTCTTATTTTTCTCCACTTTGAGTTTTTTCAAAGGGCTAAATAATGCATTCCTTTTGTGACTTGAAAAACATCAAATTATATGTTGAAATATAAATTAGCAGTATTTTTATTTCTTTTTCAATATATGAGAACTTGAAATGGATAAACACTTAGTGTTTCTTCTGTGTATATTGAGTTTAACTTTACAGCTTATAAAATATGTTTTCAGTTCATAAAACTTGAGAAATAATTTTCTTAAATATAGAAATACAAATAAAAATATTAATTAAATTTATTGATCTATAGTAATGAAAATTATTACTTACTTACATTTGATTCCATTGAGAATTTAAATGGTTTAAACAGTAGGCTAAACAAACAAACACAATTTAACATCTGAATGCCTTAAACTATTAAACATATTTTGTAATATGCACTTAATATTTACCCCATTACACCTAAATTTAATCATATTTTATCAAGATTATATCCATGTATATTTTCCTTCAAATAATAATAATCATTTTTATTTATTTCATAAGTTCCCAGAATCTTTTTATACTAGAAAGCAAAACAAATATTATCATTGATTGTTGAGGTTAAAGGTGAAATGCCAAACATAGACTCATGTGTTTGAACACATGCTTCCCAACTAGTGGCTTTGAGGCAGTTTTGGAACTTTTAGGAGATGGAGCCTAGTAACTGGGTAATTGTGAGCAAGGCTTGAGGCTTTGCAGTCTTGGTCCACTTCAAGTTCACTCTTGCTGAGTGCTGATGCATTATGACCAACCAACCAGCTTCCTGCAACTGCCGCCAAGCCTTCCCTGGCTGCCACCATGTCTCCCCTCTGGAACTGTAAGTTAGAATACACCCTTCCTTCCTTAACTTACTTTGGCCAGGGCATTTTATTACACCAACAGAAAAGCAACTATGACACAGACCCATCCAAGTGACAATATCGAGCTCATTGGTAAATTCTTTGGTGACTTCCAAGATATGGTTGCTTTTCCATGGGTACCTCAGATCTTCATTCCCTTTGGATCTGGCATTCCAGCACAGAGTTCCTCTGTTAAGACGTTTTTTACTTTAGAATTCTAATAGATGTTTTTGCAACTTGATTTTTTTCCTCTGTGTGCTTTGATTATCTAGCTTTATATATGCAGCCAGATTATTGCCATTAGATTATTTCCTTGCTCTCCTTAGCATTATTAAAACATTAGGACTATATTATTGATGTCTGTTTAAAAATAGGTGACCACACATCAAATTTTTATCTTATGAGAGAATGATGAGGCCATGACATAGGTCTTTAAAAGATTTGGCTTAATTTATCATTTTATAATAGTGAGTTTTCTCTCTAACCATAATGAGGGAACATTGTGGATCATTAATTCTATTATTTCAGTATCACTTGCCTTATACATATTATCGTGTTTATTGCTTTCAGCTTATATATTGGAAAACAACATATAACCTAAACCTTATAAAATGATACACATTTAATATACATATAACACAAAATATGCAAATACCTACAATAATTCCACTTCTCACTATAAAGGGGGAATAGCATTTTTTCATAATTTAGAAAATGGGATTATATGTCAATAAGCTTGCCATAAGTGAAAAATGTCAAAAACCTTAACTACCAAGCATCCTTGCTTAGCTCCACAGTTCACTACAGAGTACTGGTTGTTTCATGGCTGGCTGGCTACCCAGACCTTTGCACTGACTGCATCCAAAAATGATTTTATATTACAAATCACTAGCACAGGAGGTGAAAATTCAAAACTGAAGTATAGTTTTTACATTTCTGTTAAACATGTATCATGCCTAGACCATCATAAGGTTGAAAATTATTAACTGTGCAATAGTAAGGCAACAATCTTCTTATTGCATTGGATAATAATGCAGCTGTTCCAAAATAATTCTTTTTTTTATTCCTCTCTCATATATAACATCAATAACCCACTTTCCCCTCCCTCCCCTCCCCCAGTCTCTCCCACCCCACCTTCCCTCTCTTCCAGATCCACCACCCCTCAGAAAAGACCAGGCCCCACAGGAATATCCACCAAATGCAGCATAACAAGACACAGTAAGATCAGGTACATACCATCACATCAAGGTTAGACAAGGTAGCCCAGTAAGAAGAGAAGGGTCACACAAGTAGGGAAAAGAGTCAGAAACAGCCCCTTCTCCCACTGTTTGGTATCTCATAAGAATACCTATGGATACCTGATTTTTGATAAAGATGCCAGAAAGGTACAGTGGAAAACAGAAAGCATCTTCAAACAAATGGTGCTGATCTAACCAGATATCAGCATGTAGAAGAATGCAAATAGCATTCTGCACAAAACTCAAGTCCAAGTGTATCAAAGACCTCAACATAAAACTAGATATACTGAATCTGATAGAAGAGAAAGTGGAAAACAACCTTGAACACATTGACACAGGAGACAACTTCCTGTACAGAGCAACAATAGCGCAGGCACTAAGATCAACAATTAACAAATGGTTTCTCATGAAACTGAAAAGCTTCTGTAGGGCAAAGGACACAGTCAACAGGACAAGGCAGAAGCCTACAGAATGGGAAAAGATCTTCACCAACCTCAAATCTGACAGAGGACTGATCTCTAAAATATATATGGAACTCAAGAAACGAGACATCAACAAATGAAACAATCCAGTTAAAAATGGGGTATAGATCTAAACAGAGAGATCTCAAATGGCTGTGAAACACTTAAAGAAATGCTCAACATCCTTAACCATCAGGGAAATGGAAATCAAAACAACTTTGAGATTCTGTCTTACACCTGTCAGAATAGCTAAGATTAATAATACAAATGACAGCTCATACTCTTTAGGATGTGGAGCAAGGGGAACACTCCTCCACTGCTGATGGGAATGGAAACTGACACAGCCACTTTGGAAATCAATATGGTGGTTCCTCAGAAAATTTGAAACTGATTTACCTCAAGCCCCAGCTATACCACTCCTGGGCCCTAAAGGACCTAAAAGGACCTAAAGGACCCTTTTTCCTACCACAAGGATACTTGCTCACTTTATATATACTATATATATATATACTTATATAAAGTATAAACAATTCTTATACTTTAACATGATACTCTTTACTTGTACTGTTTTTTAAATCACATAATATAATATGCCATATCATGGCTAAACATGACACATTTAAACATTTCAAGTATTTACTATATATATATATATATATATATTACAATATATATAAATTTTTATATATGATAAGGTACAATATATGCTTGTAAAACATGACAAAATCTTACTAGTATACATATAAAAGCATAGAAAATGATATCCTTTATGTAATTATTTATACTAGAAACTATAAACAAATATGTATATTACTAGTAGTAGAATGAGAAATGTTTGTATAGTAATGCTATAGACTATTAACTAAAGAGCCAAAACTAAGAACTAATTCTACTTGCATTAATATAGTTAAGATTGAAAGTACAGTTTTATAAAAGTGACTTGTGGAATGAGATATATGTATGTAGTTAAGGTACTAACAGAACACACAACAACTTTAGGATATTTGTATATGGAAAGAATGTAGGCAGAAGTTTCTGGGTCCGACCAGCAACTTCCAAATACCGGGCAGCTGCTTCCCAAAGAATTGAGGCTTAATATTACTTATAAATGCTCAGCCAGTAGTTCAGGCTTATTACTAACTAGCTCTTACACTTAAATTAGCCCATAATTCTTATCTATGTTTAGTCACATGGCTTGGTACCTTTTCTTAATATGACATTCGGATCTTGCTTCCTCTATGTCTGGCTGGTGACTCCTGCCTTTGCCCTTCTCCATCCCCATATTCTCCTATTCTGGTCACCCCACCTATACTTCCTGCCTGACTATCAGTAAATCAGCATTTTATTAAACCACTTCTAGTGACAAATCTTTACAATGTACAAGAGCATTATTTTACAGCATTTCCCCCTTTTTGTCTAATTAAAAAGGAAAGTTTTAACCTTAATATAATAAAACAAAAACAGTTATTGAGTAAGAATTATAGTAGCAATATCCAATCCATTTGCATTTGATGAAATTAGAGAAAATATTATCTATCTTATCTTGGTGAGTCTAAAGTTTTGTATCTAATTTATTTTCTATTATAACTAAGGAAAACTATAATTATAACTATTTATAACTCCATCAAAGACCCCAGAGGGATGTAGTGTTACCTAATGACCGGGACATCAGGCTGCCGGGACAGTCACCCAAAGTTCCTCTGCAAGTTGGGGCACCCATCTTCAGCCTACAGGTCTAACATATCTGACAAACTTTTCTGTGAAGCAGGAATTTTGAAGGACTGTACCATCTTGTCTTGGCAAAGTTCTGTGGTCACTTTCTTTTGTGCCCTGCTTGTCCAATTTGTACAGCATATTGTCAGCAGTCGAGGCAAGGGCACTATCTTTGCCCACATGACTAGTTTTTGCCACAAAGAAAACAAACTCCATATGGAGTTTCTTTGATGACCATTATCCTCTTTGAAGTAATTGGTGCTGCCAGGATAGACATGTCTCACTATGGAGAAAAGTCTAAGTTCTTAAAACATTTTAAATGCCATATTCAATAGGTCTTTGAAGTGTTTGAAGAGTGCCTATCTATCTGATATATGGAGATATATTTTATCTCTATATATAGAGATATATGACCTTGAAAACATACCTATTATTTGGTAACAGATGGGCAGGAAAAAACACTTGTGCCCTAATGTGATGCCCAAACATTTGGCAAGAATTTCCACATAAAACCTGAGAAAGCTTAACAAAGGATTCTAAGCACACAAAACTAGAGTCAAACTTAGCTTCTTGATAACTGCTTTTGCTCAGGTGGGCTCTGTTTTCTGGCAGCAAGCAGAGGCATGGCTCCTTAAAGAGATGGCTTCCTGACTCAGTATTAGCAGCAAAAACTTAGAGGCTCTTTTTAGAGATCCTGCTGCCAAACACTTTTATGGTGTTTATGAGCAGCTTGCAGCATACTACTCAGTGGCAGCATGGACCTAAATCCTCCCCAAAGTTGGGGGTGATACATGTGGCTCTCACCAGTATCTCTGCTATGAAGCTGGACTCTTAGGAAGACAAGGAATGTGGTGGATCCAGCTGCTTTAATCCTAGACAGGCCTGCTTAGCAGATTAAATGCTCACGTGGTCAGCAAAAGATAGAGATATGCAGAAAGACAGATTCAGATAAAAAAAATTTTACAGTGTGTTTAAAAATATATGTAGGCTTGGGATAGTAAAGAGAAGATATAGACAGTCATAAAAAATAAATATGTATTTTTAAAATAATAAAGTTCTTAAAAGGGAGTAATGTAAAAAGCCACCTAAAGATGGAAAATACACAGAGTCTGGATAGTATGTTATTGTGTTGTCTTTGAATTGTTTGACAGCTGAGAAAGGAGCAACAGCTGCTAAGAGACATTTGATTATAAATGTTGCTAGATTAATCCAACCTATATATTTTGAAAATGCCTTGACTTCAAAATTTAAGTCAAAAGATATGTTACTTTGGAGAAGAGGTTATATTTTTATTTCCACAGGAAATTAGAGGCTGTGGATTCATTCTATGTTAAGAAAAATCATATTTGATCAAGGAAGACCCCCTAAAAAATCTCCATTGGGAACAGATAGGCCAGATGATCTAACATTTGAGAGCACATTTGTTGCAGTTTTCTCTGAGTTCTGCATCCACAAAGGCTTCTAGGCTGCTAGCTAAGATGATCCAGCCTCACAGACTACTCCATTCAGGATTTGACCATAATCCTAAATTTTCTCAGGGTCCCCATAAAATTAACAGCACCCCCAATAAATAGGAAGTAGCCTAGAAAACTATGCCTACATTCGCAAAAGATGGATTATGGATGTTTGTCTTTGTTTAGGGTATTTGGTTACAAATTATTATTGGTCATAGTAAATCTCTTTCTAAAAGAAGAAAGGGGCATACGATATAGAAATGGGGAAAAGGGTAGATTATTAAAGCTACTTTAATCCAAAAACAACTGTTAATCTTAAATATTTTGTATCAGTATGAATTTTAGTTTATTGGTAAAAATTTAAAGTTAATTTTGTTATGTTGTATGTATATTTCTACTCTTGTTTAGGGTATTATGTTTATGCAGCTCACTTAAAAATGTAATATATAATTAAGAAATACATATTAATGGTCATCTATAACAGCAGACATATAGCCATGTTAGGTATGTCTTCAAGGTCAAACGAAGATATATTTTAGATTGACAGATTATCTTCACACACTTGAGAGATCTACAGAATATGGCATTTAAGATGTTTTAATAACATAAGTTCTTTTTGTTATGATAATGGGACATGTCTGCTTCTGGGAGCATCAATTTACTTTGGAGAAGATGATGAGCATCGAAGAAACTCCACATGGAATTTACTTTCTCTGTGGCAAAAGTAAGCCACTTGGCAAGAAAGTACTTTTGCCTTGACTGCTGACAGTATGCTGTCCAAATTGAACAAATTATTGCCTGTATGTATTGTATATAGTTATTGTACTTATTGTATATAATTTTTCTTATATTACTTATAAACTTCTTTTATTATTTTAGACAAAACAGGGAAATGTGGTGATATTTTGTTTGTGTTCTAACAAATAAAGTTTGCCTGAAGATCAGAGGATGGAGCTAGCCATTAGTTAACCATAGACAGACAGATAGGAAGTGATATGGCTGGATGGAAAGGAGAGAGGAATATAAGGCAGAAGGAGACAGGAGCTGGAGCACTTTTTGGCTGAGGATTTTGTAGAGGTAAGAACCAGTGGCTGGCTGCTTTGCCTCTCTGATCTTTCAGCTTTCACCCCCTAATATCTGACTCCACGTATTTATTATTAAGACAAATTAGAATTCGTGCTACAAAAGAGGAAGTACACCAGTTTTGCAACTGTGTCTATATATGGGAAGATGAACACTTTAATGAAAATATCCATATTAAAAAAAAAACCTGATACCATAAATACCGATGTTGCTATATCCCAGTATTGAATGCTTATTCAATAACAAAAGCATAGGTGGTGTAAAGCTATTATCTTTAATGTGAACTTCTTGGTGACCTCCATTAAGAAGATAAAATAATTTACTTATTCTCACATACAAAGGAAATCAGATAATGGTAGAGACTTAAATTTTTTGTAATGTTTGTCAATAGTTGACTTGAGCTTGTCAGTATTTTTTTATTCTTGCTAATATAAGCTGACATTAGAAGTAAGATCCTATTTCTCAGTGGTTGTTCTTAAAGAAAAATCTATTGTGAACGAGTTTAGGGAACACAGACTAAGGAGGGGGCTTGGTGCTTCTCCTGGCGTAATCTCCGGAAACACTTCTTTAGTATATTATAGAGTCATCATATCTTGTTCCTGGGATTAAGAATTTTTTTTCAGTTGTAGGCAGTGGAGCAACTTTTTCTTTCATGAGTGGCTACAAATGGAGCTAGTAGACCCTTTTAAAAACTCAGGGCAGAAGGAAGTTCATATATTACCATTTCCCAATTGGATGCTACTTTTCTGTCCTCAGAATTATTCTCCCAATGATTGTGTTTCTACATGTCAAGACATACAGGTGGATATGGACAGGGTCTAATGTTTCTATGACCACTTTGCACTCTTCTATAAGATGCCACCTTTGAAAACCGATCTGTGCTGCGGACTCTCATGAGAGGATATGCAAGTGGGCTGGGGTAGAACTCCACTCCCAGGCCCCAAACTGTGCACGTCACTGATCTACCGGAGGAGGTGATCTGACTCCCACATGTTAACAGCAGGTTGGCATAAATCAAGGCAAGGCTCCAAGAACTGTGGATTTTAGAGTCAGTTTCTATAAAAAGCCTCCCAAACAGGAAACTGCACAAGAATTATAGAACACAAATATCTCTGAGGATGACCATTTCACATGCCAGACCTCTGCCCTCTTGTAAAGGCCTCCATGCCTTAGACAGCCTTTGTTGAGGAAGTGGTATCACATCCCCATATATTCTTTTTCTTCTGGGAAGTTGGTATGGCTGCATATGATTGACTTTTTCTAGGCTCTTTCAAGGAGTCCACATAAACCATTTTAGAGTTGTGCTTTCTGGGATTCCAAGGACTTTTGACTGACTTACCACACTACTGCAAAAGGAGTGTGTGTGTGTATGTGTTTTGTGTGTGTGTGTGTGTGTGTGTGTGTGAGAGGGATGCATCAGTTTGGTACTGTTTGTGTGTGAACACAATTCAGGAGAATGGTAAACCACCCAGTGTAAGAACGCCTACTTCACTCTGTACCTGTTCCACCCCTCACCTTCCACCACTAGCTGCCTGGATCTCTGTGTTAGCTCTTCATATCCTCTTCATTGCTTAACTGCATTTGCTCCATAGCTTTCCTAAAGCTCCAGGGCACTGCACGCACTTCCAGTGACCTCTCTCCACCCACTACTGCCCACTGCTCGGTTTCTACTATTGTTCTGAGTCTTCCCACTGGCAGCAAGGCAATAGTGAAGGTGATGAAAAGTCTGTGCAGTGCAGCATTTTACTATGCATATATGAGTGAGTGTCTTGATAAAGGAAGGTTTGTTTTCAATTGTAAAGTAAATAAAAGAGGTTTGACACACATTTATATGTTAAATTATTAATACATAAAGTGATATTATAAATGTTTATGATTGTACTTGATGCCAGAATTTAAGTAGTATCACTTTGTATTGTACAATTACTTGTTCTTCCTTCCACAGGCTCCTCTCTTAGAAACACTTATCATCAAATGCCTCTTCACCTTTAGAAATACTGTTTTAGACAGGTTTTTACAAGAGAACAGGTAATTTTCTTTAGCAACCTCAAGCCACAAAGGAGTCTATTTCTGTTTGTGACTTCTCTTGAGTTTTCAGATTCCAATAATACAGCCCAGCTTTAGAATGCCTTTTTAATTATTTGTTGCCATTGAAATAGTTCTTCAGTTGAAATGCCATTGTCTCTAAACATCAATAAAGCAAATGCAGAGAGAGCTACCGACAGCCTTCCCTGGAAAATAATCACAAACAAACCTAAAGACGCAGGATGAAGACTGGAGTTAATGACCACACTCTGACTCTGACAAAAAAAAAAAATCTCTTTTATGTTTTTGTCTTCTAAGGTCATAAATGCAGTGGCTAATATGCCAAGGAGGCTGCGATGTTAATAACATTTGCAGGTGCATGAGTTGTAACCAACACATAATTATACTTGACTTCCTTTAAAACTAAAGCTTCTACAGAGGACATTTGATACTTGGTGCTTGCCATTTGGGATGCATCTCATTTGTCACATCTGATGTCTCAGAAGGCCAGCAGAGAGCATTCTAATTAACCTGGTAAGTCATGGTAACACACCACTCTTTTGTATTTATAGTTTATATTTTTTCTCTTCATTTTAACAACTGACTAAAAGGTATGTAACCTGGGAATTGAAAACAGACAGGGGGCTGACAAGTTTTGCTCAGCTGTAACACACTATGACCTGACTTAGATCCCTGGTATCCACACAGGAGAAAAAGAAAATCAACTCCCACAGTTTTGAGTCTGTTCTCCATACAGTCGCCTTGGCACACACGTGTACAATCATTTACACGTGCACACACACACATATACACACTCTAAAGAGATGCATGTAATTGAAACACTTTAAAAACAACAAAGGCAAGATGTTCCTTTTAAAAACACTGTCAATAGTGTTAAAAAACAAAAACAAACAAACAAACCTATCACTGGGATTAACTTGTTGGCTTCAGACAATTTGTGTCTTTCATGCCATTTGTGTCCTTAGTAATTCTTTGATTTACAGTTACCAGAACCAATGTCTGTCACATTTGAGGAACTGTATGCAGCTTCTATTTTTGTAAAATGATGAGCAAGAAATGTATACCTGTTTCACTAATTGCTGTTGTTAAGGATAATAACCATCTCTAGGAGGAAGGTGGCATGCTTTCTTCCATAAAGGAAAAAAAAAACATTAAGTTTTTATTGAAGTAATTTAAGGTAGCATGGGTGAATGATCTCCTTATATGAAACTGGCTTAAAATTTGGTCCTTCTGTGAAGTAGATAAAGGTGGTCAAGTGAGTGAAAGAAACTTAGGTCTGACACTGCTCTCTGACTCTTTAGACCACTTGTCTGAAGGTTTTATGTCCATTAACAAATGAATGTTCTGGACATTTTGCCAACGTGAAGGGAACAGTCTTCCCCAAGGGTGACTAGCTTCAAGTTGGGTACACCAGATTCACTTAGAGAAAATTTTGAAACCAAATCAATCATCCAGTCTGAAGATTCTAATATATCTTCTCCTGAGTGAATACAACCCACAGACAACCCTGCCCCCCACCCTCCTAAAATTAACCTAGCTGTGCCATTCATGACTTTTCTCCAGGAACCTACATGGGTTTATTTCTTGTTGTAGAATATTATTTTAAGGTGTGTTACTTTTCTTTACATTGCATTTGTTTAACTCTGTAAAGCTGTGTTACTATGCTTGTCTAAAACACCTGATGGTCTAATAAAGAACTGAATGGCCAATAACAAGGCAGGAGAAAGAATAGGTGGGGCTGGCAGGCAAAGAGACTAAATAGGAGGAGAAATCTGGGAGGAGAGAGGAAGGAAGTAGACAGAGGAGGACTGCAGGTGCTAGCCATCCAGCTACACAGCAAGCCATGGAGGAAGCATAAGGTTTACAGAAGTAAGAGAATGCAAAAAGTCCAGAGGCAAAAGGTAGATGGAATAATTTAAGAAAAGCTGGCAAGAAACAAGCCAAGCCAAGGCCAGGCATTCATAATTAAGAATAAGCCTCTGTGTGTGATTTATTTGGGAGCTTGGTGTCGGGCCCCCACAAAATCAAAAGAGTGAAAACCAACAACAAAAATTTCTTCTCCTTCTTCTTCTTCTTCTTCTTCTTCTTCTTCTTCTTCTTCTTCTTCT
>CABHPP010131713.1:3922-29542 GCA_902168425.1 Peromyscus attwateri | reverse complement strand
CCTCAGACTGGAAGCCTCTGAGTCCTCATCCGAATGGCTCTCAGCTGAACTGTTACTCAGAAGCCTAAAAGCTTAACCAGCTAAAAGCTTCTAGTTTCTGGTCTTCACGCCTTATATATCTTTCTGCTTTCTGCCATCACTCCCTGGGATTAAAGGCTCATTTCTTGGGATTAAAGGCGTGTGTCACCATGCCTGGCTGTTTCCAATATGGCCTTGAACTCACAGAGATCCAGAGGGATTTCTGCCTCTGGAATGCTAGGATTAAAGGTGTGAGTGCCACCATTTTCTAGCCTCTTTATCAAGTGGCTGTTCTATTCTTTGACCCCAGATAAGTTTATTAGAGTGCACAATATTTCAGGGAACACAATACCTCCACAGGATGGAATAGCACCTGTAAATCAAATTCCAATTGAGTTCCTACTCTGTACTCTGGTGGGAGCATATTTGGATCACAACAGCATTTCTTTACAACTATTGACATAAGTCCTGGTAATTGTTCTACAGGTTGGAGCTTCATGCACATGAAATGGTCTAACATCAACCTTGACCTCTAACCATGAGTTACTGATAGCAATGTAGACTTTTGACAACATCTGTAGACATTTCCAGCCTGAGCTATTGGAGAGGGAATCTCTCCAATCCCTCAAGGCCTGAAAAGCCCAAAATCCAAAGAATGAGGAGCACAAATCTGTCTCTTTACTTGTCATTGGGAAGGATACTTCTGCCTCTGTGTTTCAGGGGCCATGCATGTTATTATATAATAAACAGTACAAATCAATGTTCATTAATTGAAAGTATAAACTATATTCCTGTAGAGAAATGTGCCCAACCTTATAGGTATCCTTCTTTGGTGGTCATATGGCCTTGCAACTTCAAAAAGACCACCCTTCTCTTTTCAGCCTATTTGTCCAAAGCTACTGGGAAATTCAGAAACCATGGAAAAAGAAACATCTTTTGGGCCTGCGGGCAAAGTGGCAATATCAAAGCAGGAACTTTAGGAAAAAAATTCATGTGTTACTAAGTTATTCCATGTCTTTACATTAATAGTAATACCACAATGACATTAGAGTTTGGACTATCTTTGTCAATTCAGCCCTACTTCCAAAATTGTTATTTTCCTCTCCATGTACTGCAATGTGAATGGTGATAAAATTTCTTAGACCTATTCCAGGAGCACCATTAATAAACACACTTGTAGGAACATTATTGGTCTGTGCTCATGGCTACTCGGCCTGTCCTTTAGTTAGTTGATTCCAGTCATAAAATATCCTTCTACTTGGAACACAAGGCTAAGGAGGTGACATTTTATGTGGCATGATACTTTCAGCTTCCTCATCATGCATTTTTAACTTTTTATTTTAATTTTAATTTTTAATTTTAATTTTGTCCCTTTATTGGAGAAACAGTAGCCATATTGGCTTGAATCTGATACATTGGAACACTCTGTTCTGTTTTTCTATATGACTCTTTATGGGTCAAAATCTGCCACTCAGACTGTGCTACTCATTATGGTAATTGCTCCCACCTGAACTCTGGTAGCTAAGTGCTGCCAGCCGGCCTGCGTTATATCAGGGTCCTTCTTACTTTCATGGAGTTCTGCTCTGAATCAGCTATGCCCGCCATGAGCCTGGCCTACCTAGATAAAAAACTACAGGCTTCTTCGTGATGTCCATTTCATCTACTAACACTGTTCTGTGATAATTAGAGTGCCCGTTGGGCCTCTCATGAGTCATAGGTAGTTGGTATATTTTCCTGCCTTCCCTAAGGCAGCTGCACCAGCAAGAATACCTCCTTGAGCTTCTCACTTTAGGCTGTCACTTTTCCATGCTTCCAATGCTACCCAAGGGGATTGCAAACTTTGTCTCATGTCATCCCTGCCAGGTTATTAAAACCTGTAGCCCTGGCTGTCCTGGAACTTACTCTGTGGACCAGGCTGGCCTCAAACTCACAGAGATCCACCACCGCCTGGCTTACATTGAACTCTTTGTTAATCAACATGGAGTAGACGAATTTCTGAGTGGTCTTATTAAATAAAGAACACAGAGTCAAATATAGGGGGGGGGATGTCTTAGAGATCAGGGAAACAGGAATAGCCACCAACTTTACCTCTCCAGCTCTGCAGCTACCAAAAGAGAGCTACTTCCTGTCTAACCACGCCTTTATTGCCTTGCTGTTCTGCCCTCTCTTTGGCTCTTAGCCCAGCTATCTCACTTCCTTGTCACTTCCTGTCTGCACAGACCTCCAGGTCTCTATGGTTGGTACTGGGATTAAAGGCATGTGTCACCATGCTTGGCTGTTCCTTAGTGTGTCCTTGAACACACAGAGACTCTGCCTGCCAAGTGATGGGATTAAGGGCGTGTGCTACCACTGCCTGACTTTTGTGTTTACTGGCTTGCTATTTTCTCTGATCTCCAGGCAAACTTTATTAACATACAAATAAAATATCACATTTCAGCACAAATAAAATATCACCACAACATGGCATTGTCTATGTGGCCAAATAAATATTCTGCTATTTCCAACCACCTTAAATGGAGATCATTCACCTTCTTCTGTTCATTTTTTTTCTTTCTTTAATGCATCAGTAGCTTCCAGCAACAACTAACTTAGTAGCCCTTAAAAATGACTACTCCAGTCTCTCTGAAAAACTTGAAAAATTTCATCAGATTATATGTTCCTTCAACAGTTAAACCTCCCTAGTTATCATCTGTGAGAGTTTTCTCAGTTGCATCTCTATTGACTATTAGGAGATATATCACCAATCATCAGAGGCTAGACTGCTCATTAACATCTGATTGATATGCAATCCACACTTTAATTCTCATTTATACTCTGTTTCTTAGAAGTGCTCATAGAACCAACTCTATTCACTGAGGTTTTCCAGAAATAAGATTTGAGGTAGAAACTTATACATAGAAAATATGTTGATAGAAACATTCTATTTACATACTATGAAGTCAAAGAATTTGGCGGAGAATACAGTAGTGAGAAAAGAAAATTAGTTAACTGCTACTGTGATTACAATATTTCAAATGACCCATAGGAAACTGATAGCTACTTTGGGCCTTTACAATCGCCCATATTTAAGGCAAAGTGGTAAAGCCCTTTTATTGTGAAATAGTCCTTTTGTACATTGTGAAGATATGTCTTTGCCAACATGCATTCTGATTGGTTTAATAAATATCTAAATGTCCAATAGCTAGGCAGGAAGTAGTATAGGTGGGCCTTCCAGGCACAGAGAGGACTCTAGGAAGAAGAGAGGCAGAGAAACCAGCAATACATGGAACAAGTCAGACACAAAGAATGGGATAGAGGTAAAAGCCACATGGTAGAGCATATATTAATAAAAAATATGGGCTAATTTAAGTTATAAGAGCTAGTTAGGAACAAGCCTAAGCTAAATGTTGAGATTTCATAATTAATAAGAAGTCTCTGTGTCATTATTTGGGAGCTGGTGGTACAAAGAAAGACTTACTATACCCTTTTCTTCAACACCATCTCCTTCTCCTATGCCTATTCTCCCAACTTCATGTTGCCGGGGTGGATTATCCCAGGAAAATGTGAATAGGATTGAATGGCGCATACACAACTCACCACGGGCAATTTTCAGATAGGAATGTAATACTAATAATGGCTAATGGCTAATGGAAAAATGCTAGCCCTAGTTGTATAGAAAAAAATTATGGCTTTTAAATAAAAATTAATAAAACTCACCCCTCACATAGCAATTTAACAAAAAGCTTGTCCAGTTTAGGAATTAAAATAAATTCACTATTAATTTAAAGTTGCTTACCTTTTCATTTGCTTTGAAATTTTAAAAATGCAAAGAAAATGCATAAAATTAAAAATGCATGTTAATTGACTAGACTTCCTCTTGCCACTGAGTATCAGAAATATTTCAGTAGCTAAGTTTTTTCATTAAGAAAATAGAAACAAGCCGGGTGGTGGCGGCGGCGGCGGCGGCGGCGGCGGCGGCGGCGGCGGCGCACGCCTTTAATCCCAGCACTCGGGAGGCAGAGCCAGGCGGATCTCTGTGAGTTCGAGGCCAGCCTGGTCTACAGAGCAAGATCCAGGAAAGGCGCAAAGCTACACAGAGAAACCCTGTCTCAAAAAAACCAAAAAAAAAAAAAAAAAGAAAGAAAGAAAAAAAGAAAATAGAAACAAGAAAGAAATTCACAGCAAAGCAAAATGAAAGGAAGATATAATGAACTGAGAGAAAAAAGACCAGAGAAATGTAAGTCTGGGAAAGCCTGAGGTAAGTAAAGATAGCAAACAGATTATCTTAGCATTTAATTGTACAATGTCACATATGAAACCCAGTAAAGCAAACAATACTCACAGAAAATAGGACTGTGATGGGCTGGGGGCAAGATTGAGGAAGCAGACAGGACAGGGAGAGGGATGAGAAAAACATATTTTGATGTGTCAAGGTAGCTATGGTTATATAATTATGTGAGTTACCAACATCCATCCAAACATTACCTTCAGTTTACTTATTGTGTGGAAATCACCATACTAACCAAATGAGAAAGGAATTAAACTCCTGAGTGAGTAAAATTTTAAAAAAATATTGAAAAAGAATAGGGACTTTTCTGAATGTTTCATAAAAATGGGAGTTCGGCGAATTTAAAATAAAACTTTAAAACAATATTTTCGTTAAATATTCCACTTTGATGGCAGTCCCTATGTCCTTCTACACCCTTACACTGTCTGTAGACTGAGAGAGTTTTCCCAGGACCATCATGGGCAGTGTTCTCCCTTAGGATCCCCTTGTGTATTTTCCTGCCTACTGTTTCTTATTAAGGTGAGTTTGGTCTGAGCATCTGTGGTTTGCAGGGCATTGGTTTGTCTGTCTACTAATCAGGGGTCAGTTTAGAACTCTCCCACTGTCTACTGTGGGAATAATGGTTGAAGATTGCTGATCCTTTACACTTAGCATTCCACACTCCACATTTGCCTATGCTAATCATATCTATCAAATTTCATCACTATGGAAGTGAAACACTTTGGTGTTTCAAAATAATCAATAATCATTAATAAACAAAATAATTAATAATCATTAACAAACAAAATAATCAATAATGGTTATTATGATAAAGAATACAAGTCAGAATTCATCAATATAACTCTAACCAAATGATTCATTTTTATGACTGGATTTAGTAGGAAGTTTTAAAAACTTAATCCTCAGGGGAAAAAAATTAACTTAGAATATTTTGAACAAATGTAGGCAAGAATTAATAATATTTAAAGAAAATTTATATCAAAATATTCTGAGAAAAATTGACTGCACTCTTGTATGAGGGTCTGTGTTTTCAAGTGTGCATGCATGCACAAATGCTCGTCTGTGTGTATGTTTTAATTAGATAACAGATACTGCAGTAACTCATACAAAAACTCTACTTTAAAAGATGGTGGTAAATGAGAATAACACCTATTCCTTTGTGTGCTTTAAAACTATTATCAGCCGGGCGGTGGTGGCACACGCCTTTAATCCCAGCACTCGGGAGGCAGAGCCAGGTGGATCTCTGTGAGTTCGAGGCCAGCCTGAGCTACCAAGTGAGTTCCAGGAAAGGCGCAAAGTTACACAGAGAAACCCTGTCTCGAAAAACCAAAAAAAAAAAGAAAACTATTATCAAACTCTACATGTTATCATGTTTATAAAATAATATTCATAAGAATTATTGACCTATAGATAAGATTATATATAATTTTATTCAAAAAAATGAAATGGGGAATGCTGAAGCATAAACACCCCATGTGAAACGCAATCATGTGAGCTAATATGAAAATGGATGACTGGAGACTGCCCATCATGTGTCTCTGAGGATTTCTCAGAGGCCATTTTCTCTCTTTTCAATTTTCGCTTCGACCCTTCCTGGGACTCCCATCAGGTTTTATTTTTACTTAGCAATTCAAAGCCAGCTCAGCATTGCAGGGGGTTACATTGAAGAAAGGGAACATGAGTACTGAAGTACTTTCCTGGTGAATTCCACCATCGTTTTATACTAAACTGGGGTGCTTCGTAGTTGATTCACTGCATTTATACTAACTTTGGTGATGTTGCAAAATACTACCCTGAAATGCAGGGAAAATATTCATCTTGAAGTATGATTGCTGGGTAGACTTCTAACAGCCTGAAGGATCAATTGTGATGCTGATTGGTTTGTCAGAGCCAAAGGACAAACTCTCTGGAGCAAGAATCTTTCTTAAAATTCCACTGGACTATTTCCTATATGTGACTATTTCTCCCACACGCTGACACTGAAGCACATTCAATTATTTCATAGATGAAAATTACCAGATATACATTTTTTAAATCCTTCATGACTTTATTCAGTTCATTTTGTGAAAGGAAGTTGCAGCAATCAATTAGATGTTTATTACGTCACTGAAAACAGTTTATGTAAAGGTTTTCCTGTGTGATAATGCTTTGATAACTAGGAGGATCAGTCCCCGTTCTTCCCAGAGGAAGTGACAGCAAAGCAGACAGGAACATCACCCATGTGGGACTTTCCCTTAAATTTTTAAGATATACATATATACTACCAAGACACAAATATGCAAATATACATAGATACACACATGCATTCATACACCAATGAATTTGGTGCATCAATGAAGAATGGTCTATTTTTTTTTCTTTTTTCTTTTTATTTTATTTTATTTTATTTTATTTTATTTTGCTCTTAGTAAAGTATGACTTAATTGAATCAATGCTAGGGCTTCAGTTGACTTTAGAGTTTAACTTTTAAAACCAGTATTTATATAATGCCAATTGCAACATAACCAAGACAATATTGTAAGCTCTTCCTTAGTGTTAACTGACTTAATAGTTTGTACAAACACCAAAAGTCCTGTAGCTGAACTCTTTTAAGTTGACATCTTTCTCTGCTACCTATAAATCATCCAACTGCATACAAGGTACTTATTCTATACGCACCTCCATTGAGTTCCACGGAGAACTACATGAAGGCTCCGGCTAAGCACTCATAAAGTGTAGGACTTTAATTCAGACATTGTATGAAGTCCACAGACTGTCTACAGTCATCCTCAAGCACCTGGTAGATGTTCAGGTAGGAAATGGAATCTGTTCCCTCCAAAATTCAGTCTGTTTCTCTTTTCCCAGAATACAGATAATTCAATTTATTTCACAACTCTGAAACAATTCTGAAAATCAGCTATACGTAACTGAGAATCTAGGTTTGAATTACTTTATATCATGAAGAAAGCAAAATTTGAATAACAACATTCAATATCCTGTGGCCTTTTGGACAGGCTTGCTTTTCTTGCCTCATGTTCCTGCTCTCCATTTAAGTGCACTGTGTTCCTGTCAAGTCATAGGAGTCATTTATCCAAAGATCCTGATGTTTCTGCACAGCTTCTGCTTGGAACATCCTGGTGAGCTACAATTCTCACCTAGAGCTCTGATCCAAAGAAGTCTATTCAGAGATTGCATTAAGTGACTTGGAAGGTTTGGTTCCCAGCACCCATTTGATACTTCAGAACTGTCTGTAACTCCAGTTCCAGGGGACCCTACACATTCTTCTGACCTTACATATACATTCACGAAAAATATTTATGCATATAAAAATAAATAAATCTAGAAAAATTGAAAGAAGCCTATTCAGTTCTCTCATGAAAATGTATGGGCTCATCTGGGTCTGAACAGGCACTAGTCACAATATACCAAAAACCTAATCACCTCTTATCTGTTTCCTACTTTGAGTTATACTGGTCTGCCATTTTGCAGGAAGAAAAATGTCACTTAGCCCCTGTGTATTAAGAACAGCTCCTGTAATGGAGTAACATTTTAGTAAATATGTATCAGATGCAAAAAACATGCCTGGAAAGTATGCTGGCTCCTCAAGGACAAGTTGAATGAAAGGTAGCCATGTCCGAAATACAGAAGGAAAACAAAAACTAAAATTTACATTGGAAAGTTGGTTGGCATTCAAGTTTTCAAAAGCAAATTTGGAAAAAAAAATAATACAAAGCAGATACTCAGTTGATGGGAGCAAGCTGGAAACTGCTGCTGCCAAACCATGCTTGGGAATAATCAAGTTCTCTAAACTGAGCGGAAGGCTGAAGCATGATCAGGTTAGCCGAAAGAAAAGACCAGTGTTGTGTTGACTGAATTGAAAACAGAGTGGGAAAATTTGTATTCTTCATCAGTAACAGTGATTTTCTTCTCTCCGTTGAGTCAGTTTTGTGCCCAAATCCTCTGCGCTTCAGATCTTTCCCAATTCCTTCTGCTCTCATTAGGCTTATTTATACCTTGATTCATTTTCCAGCCTCATGTTGCTGTCAGCTGAGACTTTTCACAGTGGAAGCTTAGTGTGAGCAGTTATCAGTATAACGGCTTTCCTTGTGTTCAACCCATGGTCCACAAGGCTCTCTGAATTTAAAGGTTCCTACCAGCATAACGAAAGGTAGAACTCCAGTTAATTAGGTAATACAGACAGTCGATAGATTCACTGCATACTCACATGCTAAGGCTAGCTATTGTGGACTTAGCCATTCCATGTGAAAGCTCTAATCACTGTCCACATGAAACTGGCAAGCTGAGTGTGAAAACACAAGTCAGTATTTGCTGGGTAAGCAGAGCAAGTAAGGTAGAGATGTGACCTGGCAGTAGAAGCATGTGTGGGGATTTAGATGATGCAATAGTGGGGATCTGTAGGAAAAGCCAGTGTATTTTCTTGCAGAGAAGACAAAAAAAGGACACATCTGACAGTAGATAATGACAAGATAGGGAAATGTCTTCTCCTTGGCTATAGAATTTGGGCCTTGATCCTAGAAACTCTATCACTCTCTCTTTCAAAAAGACATATGTTCTCTGCAGCAGTCACAGCCCATTCATGTGACTGAACACGGCATCCTAGCTCCTCCAGCAGACTTTAACCTTGGCTCTTTAGTCACAAACTCTCTGCTACCCAGTTTGTCATTTTATTTCTACTGCATAATTCCTAAATAAAACAGAAATATAGATCTCAAATTTTACATATTAATTACACAGTATCATTAAAAGTTATAATCCATACAAATGGAAAAATTAAAAATAAAAGACCATTCATGATAAGACCATATTTTCTGTCCCTTTCTCTTCATCTCTTTAAAAGAAACCTCTTCTAGAGGTGTGTTCATTCTCACCCTCTGACCTCTCCCCAATCCTCCTCACTTCATTATAGTCATATCAAGATTCTGTCCTGACAGTCCACTGAGACTACTGTGCCAGAAGTGTCTGTATGGCTGATGAAGCGTCTTCCAACTGGACCAGTGTCATGTAGTAAAGTTATATCTGACAATTTAAATATCTTTGCCTGATACCAGTTCTAAGTACCCCACCATAGTTCTAGCACAGGTGAATGTATATCATGCTCCCTGAGAGCATCCACTGGGGCACCCATCCTTAGCCCTTTGAGTGATATGGAGAAGTGGGTACTGAGTCATACAACATGGCAGTAGATTTTATTGTAAATCATACTGGCACTTCATTTTTTTTATTGTCAAGTCTATATTCTACAGCCCTTCTGGAAGTATAAAATTTAAGAGTTGTCTCATTTTTTAAGATCTACCTTCAAATTTTAAATTTAATGGCAAATTTTAAAGACCTACATGTTTGCCACACTTTGGAATGAAAGTATGTTGTCCTGGAAAACTGAGATTAGAAAATTCTTAATTTAATATTTTGTTTCTTGTGAACATTGCAACACACCATGTATTTTCCATTTCTAGCAGAGAATCATCCTACTTAGAATCCATTTAAAATGTCTTATGGATCCTTCTGACATCATGAAATTGTTAGGTTGTAAGTAGTTGATAAGGCATCAAGGTATATTACACTAGTGTTCACAGTGGGGTCATTTCTTTTTCTCTGCTTAATGGGAAGTTAGAAATGTTGGTTCTCTCAGAGAGCACCATCTTTGTCCTCACAAGCTTCTTCGTCAAGTAACAAGTGGATAAGAAAGTATGGGGAAATAGGTTCTCTGGTAAATCACATAATCACTTTCACAAACATGGTGTCATAGTCAGTTATCTGAAGAAACATAACCAATAGAATGAGTGTATATTAAAGGGGCATTTACTAGATTGGCTTACAGAATAAAACCTGAGTAGTTCAACATTGGCTGTGTAGCTGAAAACTCAGCAGATGCTCATTCCAAAAGCCTGGATGCCTAAGCAGTGTCATCTGGTGCTAAAGGTCTGGAGAATCACTGGTCTTCAGTCCACATTATAAGACCTTGCCAACAAGAGCAAAGGTAAGTGTGCAAAAGGGAAGCTTCTTTCTTCCATCTTTTATCTGGGTTGCACCTCTGTCAGAAGATACTGCCCACATGTAAGGTGTGTCTTCTCACATCAAATCATCTGACCAAGAAAACTCCAGCTTGCTTAACTTTAATTGATTCCAGCTCCAGTCAAGGACATAAGCAAGGTGACCCTTCACAGGTAGCTTTACTACGTTCAACTGTTTCCTAATGGCAAATCTTAACATTCACTGTTTCATTTCCCTGCCAATAAATACACATATACATACAAGGTTATACTTACATGTTAATATGTTATATGTGAAAGATTACCTTTTCTTTAAAAGTTTAGAAGCTGTAGAGATAGTTCAGTGGTCAAGAACACTTGCTCTTGCAAAAGACCCAAATTGCAGTTATCAGCACCTGCATGGCAACTCACCATCCTTTGTGACTCCAGTTCTAGGAGATCAGACACCCTCTTCTGGACTCCAGGGGCACTGTGCAAACCTGGTACACATACATACGTGCAGATGCTCAACAAACACATAAAATAAAAATAAACCTTTTTTTAAAAAGTGTAGGAGCTCTAGAGACAGTTCAGTGGTCAAGAGCGCTTGCTGCTCTTACAGATGACCCAGGATCAGTTCCCAGCACCAACACTGCAGCTCATAACTGCCTATAACTATAGCTCTAGGGAATTTGATGCCCTCATCTTGCCTCTGAGGTACCTGTACACATGTGGTGCACAAACACATGTGCAGGCAAAGCATTAATAAACATCAATTAAAGTAAATACAGAAATGTCACACAAAGCTGTCACATCTGCACACTACATTTTATTCATACTCATAATTAATGTTGTGAGATCCTTATTACAATACCAAGAAAACTGTTTCAATCAGAATAAAAAAAATAACTCAAAAAATTATAGATATGACACAATTTACCAGTTGTTCTCAATCTGTTACATAGCCATGTACATTATGTAATGTTGAAACCCACTGTTACTTAAAAGGTAACGTATTTTACTATGCACACTTTATTCTGTTTTGTAACCAAATGTTCTCACCTTGGGTATGTTTTATAACTCAATACCTTGTGATGACGACGGAAATCAATGTAACAACTTGAAGTAGTTATTTGACTTCCTTGCTAACTTTACACTTGAATGGCTGAGATGGCCACCATGGTGCTGGCTTTCGGCATGCTGAGGACACCAGGCTTCCTACCTACCCATGCGTCTTGCCAAAGAATGAACACTACTCGTGAGGAGACATGCCATGCAATCTCTGCTGCTCCCATGACCGATTTAGAGAAAACAAATGAACAACTTGGCTAGGTATGTAGATTGACATGTAAGTATCAGAAAAAGCAAGGGGCAGGTGTGTTGTGGAATATTCCTTTACACTGTGTGAAGATGTGTCCCTGCAATTGGTTTAGGAAAGAGCTGAATGGTCAATAGCTACACAGGGAGAGGTTAGGTGGGACATCTAGGGACAGAGAGGTGTTGGGAGAAGAAGAAAGGCAGGGTTGCCAGCCAGATAAGGAATAACCAGGATGGGCATGATGGAGATGAGGTAACGAACATGTGGAAGAATGTAGATTAAAAAATGTAGGTTAATATAAGTTATAAGAGCTAGTTGGAAACAAGCATAAACTAAGCCGAGCTTTCTTTCTTTCCTTTTCATTTAATAAAATGTATTGATTCTATGTGTTTTTCACATCGTGTATCTTGATCTCATTCATTCTCTGTTGCTTCATATCTGCCCTCCACCCCTGCAACACACCCCGCACAAATAAAAAAAAAATTTCAAGAGAAAAAACAATGAAGAAAATAAAATGGGAAAAAGGGGGGTGGGGGAAGGAATTAGGAATTAAAAATCTCATCACGGAAGCTGCAGTAGGACCCAACAAGTCGCACTGTGAACCCCTCTGCCCATACACTTCTAATTGCAAGTGTTCATTGCAAATGGTCATTGGTCTGGTTCGAGGCCCCTGGTCTCCACTGCATGTTTGATGCTGGGCCCCCACTAGGACTCTTTCTGGACATCCTGCTGGCATCCTGTGTTGTGGATATATGCAGCTTTGGGTCTGTGGGTCAGGTCCCTTCATGTGCTGAGCTTTTATAATTAATAATGAGTCTCCATGTCATTTTTTTGTGAGCCGGCAGCCCCAAAAGAAAAGTCCATCTACACAGGTGAAGAAGTGTGTTAATGAACTGGACAATACGTCCTTAGAAGTCTGATTTTTAGGTACTTGATTCCTGAAAAGGAAATGCTGTGCTTTCTCTAGCAAGGTTTTCTAATCCATTAGCTTTCTGGTTATCCTGCTCTGTTTCTGTTTGTTGGACTAAGGGATCCTACAGTCTTTTTTGGTTCTATTTGTTCTTAAGTAGATTCTTCTTTCTTCAATCTTGGGACTTAGTGCCAAGGAAATTAAAATAATTGTTTTGACAAGGCATCTTAAGCTGTGAAATAAAACAAGTAAATAAAATCATGGAGTATGTTCTTGTCAGTCATGTTAGTATCTCATATAAAATATTAGTAGTGCTCAATTCGTCTAAGGCCATACCTTGTATGCAAAATTCTATTGAAAAATAGACTAGCCAAATCTTTAAGAACTCTAAGTCAATGAATAGAGATGTGGATGGCTGTCACTTACTATATTCCATTTGCTCATTTTCTGATTGGAGCTAGAGAAGAAGGGCTTTCATTTGAATGAAGTTTAGAAAACATACAGGAAAATATGAGCACTTGGAAATTTCAGCTGAACCATAACCTTTAGGTGTTTGTCATTGTTTATTCTTGGCAAAATGTAACACTAGTTTAAAGATAAAAAGGCTTAAATGGGCTGTTAAAATCTCCTTGAACTTCAAAGAGCTTTTAAAGTGAATATTTTCACATTTTAAATAGGAATGAATGAATCCATGTGGATCAAATTTCCTTAAGTTGTACACACATTTAGGAACTAAGAAAATATACATTAAAAGTGAATTTCAGATTTTTATTTAACTCTCCATTACTTGTCAATAAGACTACAGCATGTAAAACTTAAATGTGTCTAAAGCAGAAAAACACAAACACGGAAAAGATGAGGGATGACACACTCACTTTACCCTTATACAAATCCCAATTACTGGGGTGGAGAGAAGGCTCAGTTGTTAGGAGCTTTGGCTGCTCTTCCAGAGGACTGGAGTTGGATTTCTAGCACCCATTTGGGAAATCACAATAATCTGTAACCCCAGTGCTAGAAGATCCAACACCTTCTTCTGCAGTCCAAAGACAGGCACCAGGCATGCATGTGGTGTACAGACTTAGATGCAGACAAAACACCCATCCACAAAAAGCAAAAAAAATCCTCAACATCACCCCAAATTATTTGTTGATTTCCTGACTGTTTATGAAAATATACTAAAAAATTATGCTAAGTTAAATCCTTTACTAATCAATAATCCTTAAAAATAATAAAATAGTAAAGGTACTAGAAAATTTATAGGTTTTTATAACATACCAAAGAATGCATTACTTACTTCAAGCCCACATGTGTTGCTGAAGAAGACCCACATCACTAAGTGATGAGGAGGAAAGAAATGGGAGGAAGATTATGAGCTAGTTTTGGTCACATCTGGAAGTGAAATCAAAACATCTGAGATTTAATTTTCAAATGATGAGAAGACAGTGGTTTGGCAAGCTAGAGTTCTGCAGGGCATTCCATGTACCTGGCACTGTCAATCAAATCAATTCAGTGCACATTTTTGCATCTTAGATATTGTAGTGTACCACTAGAAAATAGTCCCCGGGATAGTAGACACTAAGAACGCCATTTTTAAGAGGCCTCTTACAAAGCATGGGATCCTGGAAAGAAGTCAAGAATTCATTGCACTTTCTTGACTCAGTTCATTTTAAGCTCCTCAAATGGAAAGACAAGATAAAGAATATCAAGAAGTTTTTAAAATAGCAAAAAATAGTCCCATATGTCCAATACAAATTTAGTAGGGATACTCATGCTTAAATGAAGTCATCTATGTCATAGTTATTTTTGTATATAATGATGTAGTATATATGTACATGTATTACATATGTATATGTTTGTATGTATTTGCATAGTAAATAACAGTATTATATTTGATACATTGGCTTCTACAGATGCCTCTACACATTTAATAATCTTCTTGAAGATCATTCTGTGCTTCTGCAATTTAATTAAATATGTACAATCCAAAACTCAAAATCAGGGAGTGAGAAAATGGTAGCTTAGAGCCCCCACTTCTTCACAGGATTGTGGTTGTCTTGAAAGAGAATGGCCCCCAAATGTGTGTAAAATTGAATGCCTGGTGCCCACCCATTGAACTGTTTGGGAAGGGTTAGACAGTGTGTCCTTGTTGGAGGAGGTGTGTTCCTGGCAGCAGGGCTTTCAGGTTTCAAATGGTTCCCACACCATTCCAAGTTAACTCTCTCTGCCTTAGGGGTGTGTATCAAGATGTGAGCTCTCAGCTACTGCTCTAGGACCTGGCCTGCTTGCCTGCTGCCATGTTCCTGCCATGATGATCATGGACTCTGTCTGAAACTGTAAGCAAGCCTCCAGTCAACTCTGCCTTAGATAAGTTGCCTTGATCATGATGTCTTATAAAAAACAAAAAAGTGACTAAGACAATAATAGAGTTTGTTTTATTTTTATTTTCCATGATAATCTAGCATACACAATAATGTGCTTATTTCTTTCCTCTGGTGGTTTCAGTACCATAGTTGTTACTGTTTCACTTGCTTTCAAATTTATTTTTCCTCTTTATTTGCTGTTATTTTTTGTTTGCATTTCTCTTTCCAGTGTGATGCTGTGGGTTGGAACCCAGCACTTTCACTTGGTTAAGTGGATGCTTTGCCACTGAGCTAATTCGTTGTCCAGCTCAGCTGAGAAAAACAGCACCTTACTCCACCCACAAATGAACAATCCTTAAATCTTAGCAGATGTTTTAAAGTGACAGTCCCCCCCCCCACACACACACACACACAGCTCGGCTCCAGGTAGGCATGGCTGAGCAGGTAAGGAGATTAAGATGCAGCCTGGTATGTTCCCTTCTACAGAGATGGCAGAGGTAAAACTCAGCAACATGTTCTTTTTCTTTGTAGAACTGTAAAATTATTAAGTAAACCACAAACCTCACAACAACAACAACAACAAAAACATTTTTTAAGAGTCTTAACCATCTTGAGCTGCTATAACAAATGCTGTAGATTTGGTGATTAAAGCAACAGGCTCTTAGATTTCCTAAAGATATGGTCTATGTGGTAAGAAAACCAGCTGTTTGGGGTCTAGATGAAGATCCTCTTCCTGGTTTGCAGGCCTCCAAGTTCACATTCACATGGCTGAAAGAATGTAATTTTTTTCATTTCTCTTGTTATGAGTACACTAATACCACTTGTGTGGGATATATATTCATGATCTAATTCACTTTCTGGTCTTCAAAAAAGTCACAATTAGCATTAGGTGTGGATTTCAGCTTATTAACTTTATAGGAACCTGGCTATTCAATCCACACCAGGCAGGAATAAAGGGGAGAAATCTACTATAAAAGTATTCATTTATTTTGTGTGCAAATCTTGCATGTGTATTCATTTGTTTAAAGTCATATGATGTTAACTTTTGAAAGTGAAATTTGGAAAATTATTTAATTACCTAAATTCCACAGTGGAAAAAATTTAAATTATAGCTAAGGGGAGAAATTCTGATAATGGAATAGCCTAGCAGATATGAAAATATGGAGCCTAAATAATCAAAACATAAGTAGACAAAGAAATGGAAAGTGGTTGAAATATAAGAAATAAAAATAAAATGTTTATAGTTGAGCAATACAATAGAATGATTGAATTTTTACTATTCCTTACTGGGAAACAAAATAGTTATCCACAAAAACACCAATTGATGTTGGCTGTTGTCATTCTTGATTAATATACACACGGATCACAAATAGACACACTGCTGAAACTATTTCAAGCAATTCCTGGTTGTTTTGATGCACATTCCTCCTGTGCTCCTGTGGGCTGTGAGTCCATTCGATGGTTGTTTGTCTATCATTACTCCTAATGATATTTTAAATGTCTATTTCCACCTCAAGGGAATGAGAATGACTTAGCAATGAATGTTCCATGACTACTAATGAGATGTTTTCCTCCTTTGCATTGAAACAGTGTTTTTGGGATAGGAAACTGACTTTCTCTAAGTAATCTTCCATCAGATGATAGCCATTTGCTCTATTTTCCCCCACCAAGATGGGTATAGCATTTAAGTGATTAGTGCTAATGATTTGAAGGAGCTAAAAATAATTACAATCATCAGCTGCATTGCCAATTATGATACAAGCGTTGTAATTAGATGTGTCTCTGTACAACATTACTTAAAAATTCTTCATCAACTATTTTTTACTGAGTTGTAGATAAAAAGCCTCCTTTCTGCTAGTGCCTCAGTTAGAAGGATGTTTAGAGCACCTAAATAGTATGTATCACATTTTCCTAATGTTTCTAATTGGGGGAGATGAGACAATGGGGGGTGGAGGCTGTTAAGACTGAAGAAGCCTCTTGTTCTTGTTGGCAAAACAAAGCTTCATTCTGGTCAGGTACTCTGCTTGTCATGAGCACAGCAAGGCTCTGCATGTGAAAGTGGATAAAACAAACTGTGAAGGTACACCCTTTAGAGATGTCTAAGGGGAAGCAATGTTCAGAATGAGAAAACACTTGCTAAGACATCTATTGGCTGTTTAAAATTAGGTTACTTTGGAAATTTTGTGATATTAATATCTAAAATATAGTTAAACCTATCTTAGCTGAAATGTGCTCTTAAAGTTTGAGGAAAAATTTCAGTTGAAGTCAAATATAATACAGAAAATTAATATATCATTTTCTTAGTTGAAATGAAGAAAGTAAAATATGAGCAAGAATTCATTTTAGTAAGAGGAATTTAGTAAGGACATAAATGTGAAAATGAATCTCATTGATTACAGTAACCATAGTTTATAATGAATTTTTAGAATTTATTTCTACTCTTTAGTAGAAATCTCATCTCTTGTCAAATATCTACCCAACATCACTTTATTCATGGATGCCTTGATCACTTCCATTCAATTTGACTTTCAGCTCTTGAGTTCAGCCCTTTCTAATGTCCCATGTCAGTATCATCATACAGCACTGTCTTTCATTTACCATCTTATTTCATTTATTATAAAGTTCTCAGTATTTGCCTAGTATCATTATTAGAGAGTGCCTTTCTACCATAAAAGCATGAGCATGGTAATTAACTCACTCTAATTATTTCATGATTTACATGACACATATAATGAAATATATAGTTGACAGATAAAAGAATAATAAGAATTTACTAAAACCAAGTTTGACTTTTCTCCCCAGTGGAAGATGGTGAAAAAGGTACAATTTTCCTTCATTCACTGAATGAGCAACTGCCAGAAGATGATAATAGATAAGTCAAAATGGGAGGAGTCATACCATTGCTCAGCATGAAATATGAAGGACAGAGCTTTGGGAAATGAAAACAGTTGTGGATAAGAGTAAACGCATCCTTTCTACAATGCTATCTCTTTGCATACACTTGGAGGCTCTTCTCCATATGACCATAATAATGTTCAAAAGGCAGAAGGAAAGAAAGTCCAATAAAAGTCAGGAATAACGGTGCAACTGAAGGTGTGGTCAGGCAGAATACCAACAAAATTATTCTTAAAGCTTATCAAAATAGTGATCTAAAGGAATTAAACCACATAGCCAATACATAAAATGTATCTTTAAAAAGCCCTAGAAATTCAATCTGGAAGTGGGGACGTGTTTGTGTGTATGTGTGTGTGTGCTCTATTTCTGGGAATCTCTATTGCTTAATGGTGCTAAACCAGCAGAGGTACAACAGATATACACAAAAGCATGTCTAATATATCATAAATCATGTATCTTATAATACAGCATGCAGTGCTGTATACAAGAAAGCATTAAAATTTCTCTTACCCATCCACAAACATACACTCTTCCAAAACTCTTGCTACAAGAAAATATTAGGGTTGTGTCACAGCCCTATTTTGTTTTAAATGGTAGAAAAAGCAGAAACAAGGAAACAAGGGAGGAAAGAAAGAGGAATTTGGTAGAAGGGGATTTAGATTAAACATTTGGAGAGAAGGAGGGAAATATAACAGGTCAGGTATTGCTTGCTTTTGGCTACAGTAGTTATCATGGGTGAGATCTGCACAAGAGAGTTTTAAGGAAATATTGCTCATGGTATTTGATGCAATGTAAGAGCTGCCATCACAGTGATTCCAGGAACCATTCAGAACAATCTACAATAACCTTATGGTTATGACTCCGTCATTGTTGTGTTGTTGTTTTATTTGGTTCTTTTGTTGTTTGTTTCCCTCCCTATCGGTTACAGTCTGGGACGGATCGTATATTCTTATGCATACTGCTTCCTCTCACCTTCCTTCATGTCTTTAATCCACAGATGCCCCCTTAAGAATGAATGCTCTGTGAGTTTCCTTAACACAGAAAAACAACCATTTTTGCAATACACTGTATAAGCTCCTGCTCCTCTTGAGGATACAATACATATTTCATACTAATTAAAAACTTACAGTTATAGAGAAAAGGAGATAAATCTTTAAAAACAATAGATTAAATACCCCTTCCCCTGCCCATCCTTGGAAGTGCTAGGCAAGTACTCCACAATGAGTTATATGCCAGGACCCAAGGGTAATAGTTTGAATGCACAGTATAGAATTAAAATTCATTTAACTACTAAACTCTGTTAAGTAGTCATGCAATTCCGAGAGAGAAAATGATGTATTAAGTTTTACACTGTCTTGTGTGTTGTTTCTGTTGCAAATGGAATGAGTGAGGTTTGGCCTACGTTTTACAAGGTTTAGAAAATCTAATTTCAAACTGCATTGCACTGTATCCAGCATGAAAACAAATTTATTTATTTTAAAGTAATTTTATCATAGATATAATGGGAAAAGGAAGAAATCAATGTCTTTATTTCTCCATGAATTTAAAATTTTTCTATGTAGATTTTGTACTATGGTAGGTAAAATTTCTTAGTTGGGAGCATAATTATACTTTCATTGAAAATGAGTAGTTTACCAGAAATATCATTAGAGAAGTCATTTACAGTCTACTAAATAGATAATTAATTCAGCAACATAGAATTGATTCAGTCACTGCTAATAGAAATACTTCAATTTGTCTTTCAGAGCAGTGATTCTCAACCTGTAGGTCGAGACCCTTTTGAGCACTGCATATCAGATATTTACATTCTGATTCGTAACAGTAACAAACTTACAGTTATGAAGTAGCAATGAAAATAGCTTTATGGTTGGGGGGTCATCACAGTGTGAGGAACTGTATAAAAGGGTTGCAGCATTAAAAAGGTTGAGAATCACTGTTTTAGAGTCTATTGATGTCTGTATTTCAGACAAATAACTTTATCATTGATCAGTTGTTCATGTGACTTGCTTTGGGAAAAAAATTGTTGCAATATTCTACAACATAGGCTTGAGAAGCTGAAGAAAAGATTGGCATGCAATGTAAATTTCTGAGTTTTCTAAGAGATCAGTAATTTTGCAGAGGTCCTGTACAATCATAGATGGATAGATGCAGTTTTATAAGGCAATTGCTCACCACTGCTGAGCTTGAGAGGACAGGAACATGAAAGTCTTTGAGTGATTGCTGTTTTGTGGGAAACAAATCACAAAGCAGTGTTGACATCTGAAATAGATAAAAATCAGCCAAGGTATAATGAGAGCACCATCAGTATTATCACTGTTCACTGAAAAGCTACTTTTGGGGGTTGTACGTGGATTCAGTAAATTATACTCATGTTTGTTATGCATGAAAATTGAATCTGATGGTGAGAGTAAAACCAGATGTCCCCATACCACATAAGTACGACCACTAGTGCCAAAGCAAAGCAAAATGCACCTAATAAGAAAGTAGAAATGTGTAGTCCTTCATTTTCTCTGGTCATTCTATTCCTCTTCATTCTACTTTACCTGTGAAAAATAGGAAAATTGTTTAAAGTTGCTCTCTGTGATCTGTTTGTCCCATTGTCTGGTACAGATTTAGGTGTCAGTTAGAATGCACACAGCTGCAAAAAATTGCCCACACTGCCTGTAGATAAAGGGACAGGTGTATCATATTTATATACTGCAGAAAGCTAATGCACAGGTATTTGGGCTAGTTGCTATATATTCCAACATGGTTGCTACAATCACAAGCATTCTTTCTGTTAGAAACAAACACAAATCCAGAAGCTCTATCACATTTTGATATTTTTTTTTTCAGATTTGCATGCACACGTGTGAGCCACAGAATGGGAAAGCAAATAGCTAGTATTTCCCTCTGTTACAGTAGGAAACTTAATTAGGCAAAGAGAAGTAGATGTTTATTGTTCTACAGAACTGAAGAAACAGCTATGTGTGTGGTCATGTATGTACTGAGAGCCTTCCCCAAACTGTGTTGTCAACTTTTGATTATATTTATTTGAGAGATAAAAATGTCACCACTCCCTGGGTGATGGTAGCAAACGCCTTTAATGCCAGCACTTGGGAGGCAGAGGCAGGCAGATCTCTGTGAGTTTGAGGCCAGCCTGATCTACAAAGTGAGTTCCAGGACGAAGAAGGTCAGGGTTGTTACACAGAGAAACCCTGTCTCGAAAAACAAAACAAAAGAAAAGAAAAAACAGTCACTATTCAAAGGCTTTCACCTTGCAGTTTTCTTACAATAAAGGAAATAAATGTTATTTTTCTGTCTCTCAAATGAAAGCTACTCTGAAATTAGTTTTATTGGTTTTACATGAGCACTTTTCAAATGTTATAGTAAACTTTCATTGAAGAAAATTTTCTAGATTGGCACCCAAAGCATTTACTGAATCTTTTTGTGTATGTAGACTTATAACCATTGCATTGTGTTAACTTGCTCTCACGTAATCAGTGGTCCATTGTTGAACATGGAAATTCTTGCAATCATTTGATATTGTAAACATTAACTTCTTAAAAGAAATATATTTATTGTTCACATTTTAAAAAGTTTACACAAGATGAAAAGAAAGTTGCAATTATAATGCATTTAGGCTAATTTTTCAGAGCTGATAAATATCCATTTCAAACCTAGTAATATCTTAGAGTATTTATTTTTAAACAGCTTCATCAACAAAATATATTTCCAAATGTTGGGATTATAATGACATTTATATTATTATGCTGAACATATTTTCAAAAATTACTATCATACTTAGTTTTTTATCTGTTATTGTACTGTATATCTTTATTGATTTCAAGATGTCTTTATAGATGAGATATGCCTTTCTCTGTGCTACATTTTAGATATTTAATATTGTAAATATCTAATATTTGTAAACACTGCCGTATTGCATAGTACAATTATTTAAACTGCTATTTTGGCTTATTATGGTGTATTTTGCTAAGATGCAGCACAACATACACACACACACACACACACACACACACACACACACACACACACACCAAAAATAAACAACTGCTGAGTCCAGCCCAACCTTCGGACAGTCCTTGGTATAGAAGGGTGTGTATTGAGAAATAATAGATATGAAAAATAGAAACATAGATGTAAAAAAAAAAAGACAGACACAGAATAGTATCAGGAAGGCTCTGAGTCAATACCACAGTCTCCCCAAGTTTATTCCTCATGGGCTTTTTATACACCAGTAAGGAGAGAGGCAAAAGACCTCCCTCTTTCAAGGACACCATGGCTTAAGGAACAAAGTACAGACAAGTATAAACACTTCCTTAATTCTCAAAACATCTAGTAGCCATGCCTTATCACAAAGCACCCTGTAATTAGGCCTTGAAGTATAAGACACCTGGTAACCATGCCTTAGGCCAAAACATCCTATTGTGCAGCCTTGCAGGGCAAAACAAGCACAGACTCTCTGACCTTGAGTCAAGATGGAATAAGGCCACACTATGGAGTCTCTATGGGCCTCCACAGATTCCCATTCTTTATAATATAAAGGATACCTCTGACCCCTCATTGACTGTGCCTGTCTTAGTTCATCTTCTTCAACCATCCAGTCTTCTTCAACCATCCAGTCTTACCCATTATTGGCACATGAATTGCTCATTCATGCCCTGTCTTAGGGTGAAAGGTGGTAAAAAGCACTTACCCATCTTTGACTACCAGCCTCTGGAAAATCACAAGTGAGGTGCGGAGCTAAACTCTATGCAGCTCTGAATCAACTTTCCATTGAGTTCACAAGTAGCTTGATAAACATAGGCAAGCAAATAATGCCTAGCAATACACATGCTCCTATGGTTGCAATACCTCCAAATAAAGGAGTAAAGGATGACCAAGAATGGGATGGTCTTTTTAAATTGGTCCAGGATGTCTATAGCAGTTTTAGCTGCATCAAGTCTTTTAAATCAGTAATAAGGACTCAATAGCATCATATCAAATTCCTCTCAGATGAGCCCTAACCTTTTTCTCATCCAGTAATACTTTCATTGTAAATAGGAGTGGACACAAGCATTATCAGGTGAACACCACAATTCTAGTATGATTATTAACAATGAACACACAATTGGCTAAATTATAATTCTCTTAAACTTGATCCATTCAAGGGACAAGAAAATGTTTTTGCCTTTGAGTTGCTCCAGTCCCTGAATACCAAATAGCAGCAAAACTTTTGCCTCAACTTCTCCTTATCAGTCTGGGGGCCTCTTCTGTACCTCCAATTTGATGTCCTGACCAGTCTAGCACATTGCTTCCATGCCTCTATAATAGTGTTCAATTGCTCCAATGAGTCTCTTTCCCACAGGGGGAAATATCTGAGGCAGCTGTTCTCCAGGCCTTCTCTTTCCTTTGGGAAATCAGCATATGAACACTGTACTGGCAAAGGTGACCTCTGTGTCCCAAGATGTAGTGTGGATAAATGGCCAAACACCAGTCACAAACAGAGAGGCATTCCTTGGCCAGATTCAGAATAATTAGAACTCACAGAGGTCTATCAGGTCTATCAGGAAGCAAGGAACCATTCCTTTCCTTCCCAGACTGCAGGATGTAACATTGGAGGATCAAGAACACAGGTTCAGCAAATCTCATTCCAACATCAGCAGCTACAGTGTCATCAGGGCTGGTATTCCTCTGTTCCACACACTGCAACAAGTGCTCAGGCAGGCATTGAGCTTCATTTTCTTCCTGAGAAAAAGCAAAACATGTCCTTGACCCCATATTAAAACAGGGCCAGGACCCTTCCGTAATATAGTGCAAGAATCCTTCCATTTCACCTGAGCAAAAGTCACTCAGACACCATCATGCCAAAATCTGTCCATGGCGGATTGCTCACGGGCATCTACATTCAAAAAATTCAAAATGAAGAGAGCATGATTCAATGCTTTATATAATGACTAAAGGTATAACTCCCCCCTCTAAATTTTTTGAAGTTGCATCTTAAGACTGGTGTGGGCTTGCTCAACTATGGCTTGTCCTTGAGGATTATACGGAATGCCTGTTTTATGATCGATTTGCCATTTGGAACAAAATTGGTGAAGTGCTTTACTAATATACCCAGGTCCATTATCCATTTTTATAATTTTAGGAATCCCCATATATGAAAAACATTTTAAGCAATGAGCTATCACATTTTTGGTGGCTTCCCCATTTTGCACAGTGACCATCAAAAACCTTGAATAAGTATCTATTGTCACATGCACATATTTTAATTTGCCAAATTCCTCAATATGAGTAACATCCATTTGTCATAAATAATTCAGAAGAAAGCCTGGAGGATTTACCCCAAAGTGAGGCACAGGCAAATACTGTGGGCACACATCTAATTACTTAACAATCTGATGAGCAACTTCCCTGGTAAGTCCAAATTGTTTTCTTGAACTTCTGCTATTTTGATGATGAAGGGCATGTGACTGCTGAGCCATTTCTACCTGGGATAAGGTGACCATTCATGATAATTTGTCAGCTGATGCATTACCATCAGCTAAAGGACCAGGAAGATTGGAATGAGCTCTAATATGACCCATAAAGCATGACCCATTTCTTTGATGAATGGCATCTTGAATTTGTTGAAATAGCATCCTAACCTGACCATTACTAGTCCCAAAGCAGTGAACAGTTTCTATAACTTGAAGGGCTCTGAAAATATGATGACTATCTATATACAAATTAAATGAACTATTTACAAGAAGCTTGAAAACCATAGTCACAGCTTCTACCACCTGAGCTGAAGCTGGAGTTGTTTGTACTATGTAACCTTTACCACTGATAACATGAGCAGCCCTCCCATTGGAGGAACCGTCAGTTAAAAACTAGCATAGCATCCTTTACAGGATCTTTCATCACACCCTTAGGAAATATAAAGTAATGCATTTGGGTAAATTGCAATAATTTATCAATTGCAAAATGATTATCAATTTGGTCCAAAAACTAAGGAAAAGCAATTGCCCAAGAACCATCATCCTGAAACAACCAATCAACTTGTTGCCCAGCTAAAGGAACACTGACCGTATCCATGACCAAAATATCACCTAGATTCTATCTGGCTTTTCTGTACTAAACAAGCTGCTGCTTCATAATAAGGGTTCAAGTCTCAGGCAAGGAAACAGGCAGATGTAACCACAGTAATGGTCCATCTTGCCATAACACAGCTGTTGGAGTATGTCGTGTAGGAAGCACATAGGTTTCCCATGGGTTCTCATAGTCAACATAGTGAACTTGCTGATGTTGAATGGCATGCTCCACCTGAGCCTGTACTTGTCTAGCAGCATCTGTAAGATACCTAGGGGAATTAGGATCACTATTCCCCTTAAGAATCTCCAGTAGACAACTTCAAATAGGGCCACAGCCACTGAATATTGCCCAATAATTTCTGAAAACAATTCAAAGTTTGCAAGCTATCTTTCTTAATTTCCAATTTCTGAGGTTTAACTTCTTTAGAACACAAAATATGTCCAAAATATTGAAAAGGCAGTTGCCTTTGCACTTTCTCTGGGGCAATGACTAAACCTGCATGGGCAAGGCCCTGCTGAAGCTGTCTGTATATTGCAAGCAAAATTCCTTTGTTTTTAGGGGCAAGCAAAATATCACCCATATAATGAATAATATAAACTTGTGGATCTAGCTAGGTCACCCTTCAGCCTAGAGTGTGGCTCTGCCTCACCTCCCCACTGGGAGCCCCGGCTCTGCCAGGGTCAATAGCTCCCATGCTGCCACCACCACCCTCGCCCAGGCAAGAGCCCCAGCACCATGCCAAAGGCCCCCAGTGAGCACCCACTTGGGTCGGGCATGCCTGCATGTGTGTGTGTGTGTGTGTGTGTGTGTGTGTGTGTGTGTGTGTGTGT
>CABHPP010131712.1:0-52113 GCA_902168425.1 Peromyscus attwateri | reverse complement strand
ATGCTGAGTATATTCTATATATTATATATATATATATATATATGATATATATATATATGTCTGGCTACCTCGTTTTAGTTTACTTTTTTCTCTTAAACCCTGGAATTCTACAAGAGAGATATTTTGAGACTGAAACATTTTTGTGCCTGGACTGGAAAGGTGCCCACTGGGTTTGTCTGTCTTTTTTGTTTTGGCTTCTTCCCAACCTCCATCTACCCAGTGTGTCCCACTCCCTATGCTGGCTATGACTTTTCTTTTTCCCCTAGTCTATTGGGCTCTGAAGAGCCAACCATGCTTCTAAATCTTGATTTAATTTATAGCACAAATGTATGGGAGAAGAGAGAGCAGAACTGCCTTTTTGTTTCTTGAGATGCAGATTGAGTCTTGAAGAGGAGTATTATATATGCAAATTACGCCCCACCCTAACCCTCTTCCAAGTTTTCCCACAAAAAGGTTACATGGTGAGGCTTCCTGTCGGGAGTAGAGCTCAGCTTTGGCCTGCAGAGAGCCCGGGGCTGTAATGTGAAAGGGAGGAGACTGAACTTCACGTCTTATCTGTTCTGTTCATAAAATGGGAGCTTGTGGGTCTGAAAAGCTTTTGTTCTAAATGGAGGAATAGATGGCTTTATTTTGGTGGGGGGTTGGGACTGTGGCTTAAAAAAAAATCGCTTTTGAGTAGGATGTATATTTTTGTTGGATATTTTGTTTGTTTATTTTTTTAGAGTCCTCCACAGCAACATGAGAGACCATGGAGAAACCCAGAGACCTTTATCAATTAACTGTACTGTTTGTGAATTTGTATAAATGATAACAAAGATCCTCTTAAAACGTTTATATTCTTACAGTAAAAGGTTAAACTGATATTTATATAATAAAAGAGGAAATATGAAGTATGTTTTTGAAAAAAAAAAAGCACAAAATCCCCCCTTGTATCTGTGAATTATTTTTAAGGCATTGTGTGTTGGTCTATGCTGAAGTGGGAGGTGTTATGTGTACACCCTAAACAGGAAGTAAGGTACAGAGTTCAGTTTGTTCATGGGGGATTAGTTCATGGTTGAGAATTTCTTCTGTGTAAGATTCACCACTGACATCCAAATGTTCTGTTTCTAGAACTGTGACCAGACTGGAGGTTTCTATAGTTTTTGGTTTTAAATTGTCAACATGGAAACTGAAAGAAAGTAAACAAAATGGAACTTTTGTTTTAAGAAGCCAGACTTGGAAGAGTCAGTTTCCCAGAGTGACCAGTTTCTTTTTATGGGGGGTGATGGTGGAAGTGAGATCCAAGGCTAATCCTGAAGAAATGGGTGGTGAGCTCTGGACGTGGGCAAATAGGATGGGTGTCCTTCCCTGAGAGCACAGTATAAGGGATGGAGGGAGCCCAGCCATTGTTCGGGGTAAGTTGAAAGCGCAGCCGGCTGGCCCAGTCATGCATGCTGATCTGTGTGTGCAGGTCCAGCGGAAAGGGGGCAGCATCGTTCCTCTTTAACATTCCCCTCCAGGCCTGGCTGCATGCAGGCACTTTCCTGGGGAGTAGGGACCCAGGCCAGAAGTTCTGGTACATTTGCATTTTAAGGATTTCCAGTGCCCAGGCTGGCCACTCAGCCACTGGTGAGGGTCTAGGCTGAACTCAGGGTGGATAAATGAATACCAACCATTTTCACACAGTTCCCCTGAGTAGACAATCAGCAGTATGGCGTCCGTTGGCTGGGGGACAGACCTGTGAGTACTCAAACGGGTTCACAGCCTTGGCTTTACACAGGTGGACTTTATTTCTGAGGTCACTTCCTCAACTTTCCTAGATGAGCCCATCTTTCCAAACAGGGCTAGAACCCAGGTTGCTGTGGGGTACGACACTTCTATTTCCAAGCTCTAAGCTTGAACATAGCACAAAAGCTGCACTGTTCCTTCTGGGGTCACCAAAGGGGCTCCAATGAGTCTGACACTAGCTCTACCTTCCCTTTCTTTAGGGGAGGGGTGTGTGTGAAGGTTTCTTTTCCATTAATCCTATTGCCTAAAGGCAAAGCAACAACAGCAAAAAGTACGGCCCCTGGTGAGCAGTCTGAATTAGACCTGCTTCGGAGGAGTCTGACCCAGCTCCCAGGGTTCCACAGCCACAGCCTCCTGGTCTGTTTTTCCGTCAGCCAGAACTGGAACACTCCTAAATCACATCGTGCTAACATTCTCATGTAATATGCAAAATAATCCCACTACCAATACTTTGGAACATTTTCTGTTTCTCTTTTAATGTAAGTTTGAGGGGCTGGAGAGATGGCTCAGTGGTTAAGAGCACATAATACTGCTCTTGCAGAAGACCCGAGTTCAGTTCCCAGCAAATACTTAAGGCAGCTCACAACCTCCTGCAACTCCATCTCCAGAGGGATCTAATACCTCTGGCCTCTGTGGGCACCACACATATATAAGTTTAAAGTAATAAATATTAAAAGGTTGGTAAATTAGGTATCCATGGCCTGACCTAGGCAAGCATGGAGCCTCTCTGGAAAGGAGGGACCAAATGCTCATGTCTCACCCTTTCTGAATGGAGAAAAAGAAATACACGTTGGGAACCCATGTGGCCTTTGAGTGGTACTTTTAAATTTTAATCCTTCAAGCACCCTACTGAAACCTCTCCCTGTTTTTCAGTGTAAGCTGCCTAACCAGTGAGGGGGTCACAATTTGAACTCACCCCCTTCTAAGGAAGATCTAGTGTCTGGTTCAACTTTGGTTTCCTGCTAGATAACCCTCATGAATGGAAGCTGTGGCTTATGGCTGTGGTACTGCTTCAAAGCAAGGAAGGGTACAGGAAGGGTTGGTCCTCACCTACATGGCAGAAGAGAGGCGGTTAAGGCTGGAGTGGGATAGCTCAGTGGTAAGCACCTGTCTACAGACATCAGGCCTTGTGTTGACCCCCAACATCGGAAAAAACAAAATCAACCAAACAACCAGGAACAGTAAAGAGAGTGAGTTCTTACACATTTTGTGAGTGGCACAAAAGCTAAAAGGTACGTCGGGTCAGTTTTTAGAAAACAGAAAAGGCCATGGTTCACGGTTTGCTGACACTCAAGAAATGAAAAGGCTGGACATGGTAGCTCATGCCTGTAACCCCAACAGTGGCTAAGGCAGGGGGATTACTTTAAGTTCAAGGCTAGTAGAGAATTCCAGGTCAGTCAGGGTTACAGAGCAAGACCCTGGCTCACAGGAGAGAGAAAAACCCCTGGGGTGGGTGGGGAGGTGAAGCCGTTATAAACCTCAGTCCCACACTCATCTGCCACAGAAACTGGGAAGGGCTTCCTGGCTTCTCTGATCCACTTCATCAACAGTGGCCTTCCCCATTAGCGTCTACAATTCCAACTGTAAACGGGCTCAGACGGCTTCTGCAGTGCCATAGGGCTACAGTGGGTCTCTGGCTGCGTGCTAGGTGGTGGAGGAAAATTCTCCCTTCCTGCTGAATCGGGCACTGCCGGCAGGAGGGGAAGTCCACTTGACTCTGCATGGGGCAGTGCCAAGAATGCTGCCCACCTCACACTAAAACTGAAAGCTGGTGCCAGGACCCTTAAAGAGAAAACAAACGGGTATTTTTTTTTAAATTCGAATCTATAATTAACATCTAAAAAAAAAGTACATGTTCCTTTCATTGTAGTTTTCTTTAAGGCTGTGGGGCCAGGGGTGCAGCTCCGTTGGTAAAGTCCTTGCCTACCACACACAAAGCCCTTCATTCCCTAACACCACATAAACCAGATGTGGCACTGTATTCCTCTAATCCCAGGACCCAAGGCCATTCTTGGCTACTTACTGAGTTGGAAGCCAGCCTGAGCTACATGAGAACCTATCCCATCCCCAAAGAAGTAAGGACATGTGGTCTGCCTCCCAGGCCCTGGGGCTTCCCTGAAAGGGTGTTGATCTTGAGTTACATCCTTCATGGAGAACACTGGAACTTGGAGTTTCTTCTTTTGTGTTTTAAGGCAAAGTCTCACAATGTAGCCGTGGCTAGCCTGGAACTCAAAATGTCCAGGCTTGCATTGAACTTGAACAGCTACCCTCCTGCCTCGGCCTCCCTAGTGTTGAGATTACAGATATAAACCACCAAGCCTAGCTTTGAACTCAGGTTTTCAAAAGCAAAGGAGAAAGTTGTAGCCCCTAGGGACCACTGAGTTCTCGGGGAACAAGAGCCTTTTCATTAGGAGATAAGGTCTGTGGAACAAAACCAAGACCTTCTGCAGCTGGCAACTGCCTTCCTAGTTCTGAAAGGAAAGGCCCTAGCTGCTGATCCTGGCGCAGCTCTGCCAGAGACAGGGAGGGGAGGGAGTTAGAGAAGTCATGCCAGGACCCTTTCTCTTCCCTGCATTAACATCACCCCTTCAAAAATGCTAATCCTATCCCTTTAGTTGAAGGAAAGACCTACCTTTTGTGCCATTACCAACCCCGGAGGAAGGTGTGAGGTTTTGGATAAATCAGTGGGAAAATGAAAGCAGAGGGTAGAAGTCAGCTGCGTTCAAACCTAAGCCCAGAGCCACACGGGTCATTTTGGTTAATGTACTTGTTCCAACACTAAGTGTATTTTTTAAAGCAAATGTCACAAAGTAGGTAAGAAATCTGGATTTAAATCGGTATTGACTTTCGTAATTTATAGCTGGTGAGACGTAAACGCATATCTGGCTCAGGACGTTCTCGGGCTCTTGGATGCAAACATGTTTCTGGGTCACTGAAATGTGCTGGAAAATTCACAAATGATCAGTTTCAGTCTCTTGCTCTTTCCCAGGGATTGCTTGGATCGTGCCTGGTGGGGTTACCTTTAGAAACCAAGCACATGTACGGGGTCTGCAAAGGTGCACAGGTGCATGGGGAAGTGACCTGCCATGGTAATTCTGCATCCGAGGGGGCCACTCCACCCTAGTGCCAACCAAACAGTGCGATTTCCAGGAGCCTGGCTGTGTAAGTTAGCCCTGAAAGTGTACTCACTTTCTCCAAACAAGGGGAGAAAGTTTTACTTTCTGTTTTCCCTCTGAGACAGGGTCTCTGTGGCTCAGACTGATCTGGAATGCACTATGTGGCCCAGGTTGGCCTCAAACCTTCCTAGGACTATAACATGAACCACCATGCCCTGCCTGGGCACAAGTTCTTATTATCTCATTTCTCTTCTATTTTTGATTGTTTAGGGAACAAGTACCACATGTCCTTCTTAAAGGAAAAAAAAAAAAAAAAAGAAAGCACTAAAGGGGACCGAGGATGTAGCTCAGTCACAGCGCGCATGCCTATTATTGTGCTGGAGGTCCTGAGTTCCCTTTCCAGCATTGAATGAGAAGACAACTTACTAAGACACTAGAAAGTACTGCATCTCAGTTAAAGAGAAGAGAGCTGGTCCATGGTGTCAGGAGAGGCAGAGCAACTCAATGAGACACTATCAGAAGTACTGGGGTGACATGCTGGGGACCTCGGCCAACATCGGGCAGATGGGGCACACTGGATTTTATGCTCTGAAAAAGAAGTGTGATGGAGTCAGTGAGATGCTGTGTAGGTGACATGAAGAGTTCTGCCTCAGAGTGGAAACTGGCACAGACTGATCAGCACCAAGAGGTGGCGGCCAGTGTGCGGATACTTCTGACCCCCTCAGGAAGATCCTGCAATGAAGCATCTTAGGAGTAGACACACCCAAAACCTCAGAATGCCCGACGTTATCACTCTGTTTGGCATGAATTACAGTGTGCAAACTTGATATGTTTCATGAACACCGTGTTCAGGGTTCTTCCTGAGGCTGAGAAGAGTTCCGGTTGCTAAATAGCCTACAAGGTGCTAAAGAAGCCGCTGGAGTTGCCTGTGCTGCCCATTGTCCCCAGAGACCTGAGCCAGGTCCCCCAGAGTTCCAACAGTCATGTGGAGTCCAAATGCCGGAGGCCTGCGTTCGGAGAGCCTCAGAGCTAAGAATGTTCACACATTTGACACGCCTATGCACACCTGCTTGCAGCCATCATAACTTGGGGTCCAGCTGAGGGAACTCTGGCTATTCTTGTTTAAGGGTGAGAAGGCTGGACTCCACAGATGTTTTCCTTACACCTCTCTTTGGTCACAAAGAGTAAAGGGGTCTCATTTGTTACTATCAATCACCAGCCAGGCGGTGGTGGTACACACCTTTAATACCAGTACTCGGGAGGCAGAGGCAAGAGGATCTCTGTGAGTTCGAGTCCAGCCTGGGTCTATGAGTAAGTTCCAGGTCAGCCAGGGTGGTTACACACAGAAATCCTGTCTCAAACAAACACAAATGGGGTCTCATGCAGCCCAGACTGTCTGGAAACTCATTCTATAGCCGCAGCTGCTTTTGAACTCCGAGTGGTGGGATTACAAGTGTGCACACCTCATCTAGCTAACATTAGGCACTTCTTATGTTCCCTGTGCATAATCTACTCTCTGGAAGGACCAGTCATGCCACACTACCTGTCTATAATGGCCACTCATGTCATGGACCTGGGATGCTGCAATTGGACGGCAGGGAAATAGTTCTTCAAGACCCAGTTACTATTCCTTCAGCAGTATGGGGTTCTTCAGCATTGTCTTGGGAAACAGTGCTTTCCTCATTTGAAAGTGGCACAAAATATTTACTACAAAGGTCGGCGATGATGTATCTCCTGTGGAAATCTTTTCCCAAACTACCACTATTTACACACACATCTGCTTCCACTTTCCAGCGCAAGGCAAGGCTTTCTGAGAGGTGGTCTCCAAACAGAGAGAAGAAACAAACAAACAAATACCCCTCATCCCAAAACCCCGCTTCAGTCCTGATAGTTCTTAGACTCTGGAGAAAGTTACCGAGGCTAGAACTGAACAGATAGATAAAGGGAGAGACTGCAGTAGTTCAATCATTAAGACAATAGTTCTTGGGCAGGTGTGGCGCACACCTTTAATCCCAGCACTGGCAGAGGCAGGCAGATCTCTGCGAGTTCGAGGCCAGCCTGGTCTACATAGTGAGTACCAGGCCCACTAAGGCTACACAGCTGTTTGAGACCCTGTCTTCAAACAAACAAACAAGATAAATAATCCTTGTATTCTTAGATGAAAGACAACTAGCCAGGGCCTTCCACGTTGACCTTCAGGGTTTTAAAGCTTAACTTCATTGCTCAGGACTGCCTGGCCTCAGACAAGGATGGCAGCCGCATGACTTAAGCAGACATGAAAATGACAAGCGTAGCTTTCCTACTTTATCTCAAGGGCACACAGTTCAGCCAGCGTCAGCAATCTGTCAAAATCAGGCTGTGTCACCCCTGTACTTCACCAGGCTCACGGCTGGCCACTGCAGGGAACAGACAGGGCCGTCAATCAAGCTTCTAGAGTCTGGGCAAGAAGTGAGTGGCTCCCCCACTATGCTGAGGTCCGTGCACTTGACACACATACCCTGCCACTGTGTGTCACATGGCAATAGCCAGAACCAGGTTGCCCCCCCAGGAGGGCAGCTAACTCATCTTTTCCCTACACAGAAGAGCCTGGCTGTCCAAAGAATCAAAAGGAATTACAGAAATGCATTACCACTAAGATGAGAAATGTGTTGCCAATGACAGCGTACATGGATCAGCAGCAAACAGCCTCACTGTTGTATAAATACAGACATGTTCTATTAGAAGACAGACAACAAGCACATTACTGGAAGGTAGGAGCACATTACTAACTACTCCTCAGCAGAATGCTTGCTTAGAGTGCACAAAACACATGGTGTGCATGCCTATAACCCCAGCACTCAGTAGGTGGAGCCGGAGGAGCTGGTTCAAGGTCGTCTTCAGCTACATATGGAGTTCAGAGCCAGCCTGGGCTAAATAAGACCCTATCTCATCACAAAGAAAATAAGGGAGGGATAGAAAACATCCTGTGTTTGTGTCCTGTTCTGTGTGACAGTCTTCATTTTCCTATAAACCAGGGACATGCACACAGGCTTACCTTCCCACTGTTAGAAGTCATGAACTATGTCCAAACAGTTTCAGAGGTAGCAAATAGGCAAATGTGTTTTCCTCGGCTCTTACTTTATTAAAATGGCTCTGGACTCACTATAAAGCAGTAAAATAAAGTGTGGGTGACCCAGTTTGTTCTCTGGTGAAGATAGAACGTAGAGGGATTTATCCACCAAGTTTGCAGTTTCTGCATCTTGTCAGCAGGTGGCAGCATTGTCTATGAGTTGGTGGCTGCTTTGTAAGAAAAAACAACGGTCCTGGCTAACAAACCCTTTCTCTAGATACTTCCCCAGGCCTAAGAATTTTCCCAGGATCTAGAGACCTGACAACTGGAACATCATTTCCTCCAAAAACTGGGACTAACTTTAAAAAATTTTTTACTTTTTTTCTCCCTTTGGTATGTGTACGTGTGTAGGCATGTGTGCATCTGGTCTGAAGGTCTGGTGAGGTGGTCAGGTAGTCAGGCTTGGCAGCAAGCGCCTTTACCCACTGAGCGGTCCCACCAGCCCAAGACTGAACTTTAAAGTACCAGTGAGGTGCCTCCCAGGAGCTGTTGCCGAGTGCTTTGTCTTTGGAGGGTTAACTGTTTCATAGTTCTAACAGCTCTGCTTTTGGTGGCCCTGGGGGTGGCGTGGGGGACATCAACTTGTGATTCTTCAAGACTGTGTCATCCTCACAAAATGTCAGAGAGCTATGTTTGTGAAGTCTGGCAAGTGGGGAAACATTTTACAATCATACATTTTACAATCATCCTGTTACTGGGAAAGAAAAATAGAAAACACATTGCGAGTGTAAATTTTAGTTTTAGTTTTTTTTAATTATCCAAAGGAATACGGTGCATTCACTGCCCCGATGAAGACATCTCCATAAAAATCTAAAGGGGTCTGTGAAACAAGACCTGTTAGTCCTAACAAGGAAGTAAGGTTTGGGGGCTGGAGAGATGGCTCAGTGGTTAAGAGCACTGACTGTTCTTCCAGAGGTCCTGGGTTCAATTCCCAGCATCCACATGGCAGCTTATAACTGTAACTCCAAGACTTGACACCCTCACACAGACATGCAGGCAAAACCACTAATGCAAAAAAAAAAAAAGTAAGGTTTCTTGCATGACGGAAATCCAGAATGCAGACAGATGAAGGAAAGGTGGCTGAAGGCAAACGTAAGTGCAGCTGAGCCACCTTAGCAGATCCCACGGCATGCGCAGTGAAGGGCAGGCTGAGGAGGGTGGAGAGGATGGCTTTGAGCTGGGGGAGCCTCGATTATTAGCTCACTAATACAGAGCTCGTATTTTTGTTAGAGAATGAACAAGACAGACCTCTAGCACCCAGGCCTTGAGCATGAAGCACATTACTATTCCCAGAACCACAAGAAAATTCTTAGAAAATCAGAAGACCTCCCAGGGGCACTTTAATGGAAACCGTTGCTGAAATGTGCCTTTGAGTGACTGTAGAGAATAGCAACAGATTCGGAAAAAGAATCCCAGTAAGGAAGGAGGCTGCAGAAAAGAGAAAGGAGTTGTTCCCACACATCTCAGAGGACAGAGGCAGGCAGCCTGAGGAGGCTGGATGACAGAATCCTCGTGGGTCCTGGGCACACAGAGGGAGGGTGACTCTGATATGCAGTCAGACTCTGGCGACTGCACCATGGTCTAGTACAGGTTTTATTTGTATTTACCCCTCCCACCCCTGTGTGTGTGTGTGTGTGTGTGTGTGTGTGTGTGTGTTCGTTCTCTAGTATAGGTTTTAAAGAACAGAGTTTTTCTGTGAATTTCACTTGAGGCAGAAACACTCATTAATATGGATTGAGCCTTGAGACCTTGACGTGATAGTACTTCAGGCCTGAAATGTCCTGTCCAGAGCCCCACAGCTGGTCCTCCAAGGGCCTGCATTCAATGGTTAATGTCAACACTGCTTTAATGCAGACAGGGAGAAGCCGGGGGCTTCCAGGGAGATAGACAGCGTCAGTCTCCTCATGGGCCCTCCAGGAGGCAGTTGGCTCCCACAGCCAGAAATTTCCCTCCTACCCATCACTCAGTTCCACTTCCTCAATGAAGGAGGAGCGGCCGCCGGGGGGGGGGGGGGGGGGGTTTTGGGGTGGCGGGGGGGGGTGTTTTTGACGAGCCCAACAGGACACAAGTTTACATTTTAGATGACTTTCCCCAGACACTCACCCAAAGGATGCCGCAGTCCTAAGAGCAGGACTACAGGCTGGAGAGAATGTTCTCTACCCTTCCTCTGTGCTGTAATCCCCCAGGGCCTCCCTCAAAAGGTGTCTATTGCCCTAAGAAGAGACCTAGCACGGGCTTTTCTTGATTTCTCCTTGTGGACTGTCGCGGTGGAGAACTCCGGGTGAGGTGGATATAACCGTTAAGCAGATGTCAAGCACTACCTCGCACATCCTTGACGCCACTGCCCCGCCCATTAGCCCCAGCTGCCAGGCTCATCTCACTTCCTCACCTGCCGGGAACTAGCAGAGAAATCAAGGCACTTATGTGCAAACTGCTGCAAGCTCCTTCCCACCCTTCTACGGGCCCGAAGCGGGCTGCTACCACTAATCTGCCCCTCGTTTGCGGCTCAGCAGCTTTTGTCCTCTGGCCCCTGATAATGGTTTTACTAAAATCCCCTTTTGATGGAAAAAGTCCCAGCTGGACATTGCAGGACCCAGCATAATGTCCAAGTCTGCAGGCTCCTCTGCCTACCCCACAAAGGCCTCTAATCAAGTGGAAAATGTGCTGGAGGCCAGAGGTTTGGGGCTGCAATTATTTTTTAAGGGATTACTAGAGAAGAATAGAGGCAGCCAGGACCTCCCCCACCTGCTTTCCACTCGGTCCTGCTTCAGACATACCGAGTCCTGGCTTGGCCCTGTTCTCAGAGACCAAAGCCTCATTTCTGCCTTTTCCTATGGAGGGGCAGCCACCACTGAACACCATTGTTGCAGAAAGAGAGAGTTTGTGGTACAACTTGCAAGTCTTATTTTGACCTCATTTAAGATCTCATGTATAAAACCACCGTCAAACAGGCTCCTGAGTGTGGGGCGTGAGCTCATTCATTAACCTCTAACCCCTGCTCTGTATGCACAGGGGAGAGCTCACCCAGTGCCCATGCACTGCCAAGGGCTGGAGCACTCACTGGGGCTTCCCAAGCTTTGGAGGGCAAAAGGTCATGTTCCCACCTTGCCTGTTACCCTCCTTCACACACACACTGACCCTCCCTCAAGGCCGAGCAAATATCCATGGCACTCCACTGCTTGATCTCAGGGTAATGCATGAGTAAGATCTGAAATGTCAGTCACTGAATACCATAGCCTTTGTTTGAGAATGTACACTCCCAAGGGAGTTTATATCTTCCAGGACCTTATCGGGTGTCATCTATACATGAGAAATCATTGGGCATACATTAATGGCAAATTGGTGACAAGTCACAGCCTGCCCTTGAGTCCCTGACCTTCCCGTCATCCTAGCTAGGTCTTGTCCTTCTAATCCTAGCTATTGGTGATGAATGCAAAACTGATTACAAATCTCTAACCTCATTCTGGAATGATCAAGGATTAGATTGTTCATCTCTGAAATTCAAAAGTCAGCATGTATCCTACATTGAATGTTGAGCTCAGTGGCAACCCCCAGATCCTTCTCCAAACCTTTGATCAGAAACAAAACAATTGTTGACTTCAAAAAAGAACAAAATCTTGTTTTCATTGGTATAAATACCTTATTGGCCAGCCGTGGGTGGTGGCACACACCTGTAATCCCAGCACTTGAGCAGAGGCAGGCGGACTGACCTGAGTTCGAGGCCAGCCTGTTCTATAGAGTGAGTTCCAGGACAGCCAGGGCTGTGTAGAGAAACCCTGTCTCAACAGCAACAACAAAAAGTGATCAAAATAGACTCTTTTATTAGCATTTGGTTTGGGTACTAGGTGTGGAATCCAGGGCCTTGTGCATACATGTGCTCCACAGCTGAACTGGACAGTTCTGTGTCAGCTTGATATAGGCTAGAGTCATCCGAGAGGAGGGAACCTCAATAGAGAGAATGTCTCCACAAGTTCTGGCTGTAGGCAAGCCTGTAGGGCATTTTTTTTTTAAAACTAGCAATTGATGTCCAGCCCATTATGCGTGGTGCCATCCCTGGGCTGGTGGTCCTGGGTTCTATAAGAAAGCAGGTTGAGCAAGCCATGAGGAGCAAGCCAGTAAGCAGCAACCCTTCATGGCCTCTGCATCAACTCCTGCCTCCAGATTCCTGTCCTGTCTGAGTTCCTGTCTTGACTTCCATTGATGACGAACAGTGTAAGTTAAATAAACCTTTTCTTCCCCAAGTTGCTTTGGTCATGGTGATTCATCACAGCAACAGTAATCTGAACTACAACATCCTAGGCTGGGAGTAGACTCTCAAAGGCCCCTCCTTAAATAAAGACAGTGTTGTTTGAATCACCCCTGTCTTCTGCAGGGGTGGATCAAATCAATATGACTTTGGATGAAGATGAGCTGCCTCAAAAAGGAGATGTGAAATGTTCATGGGTGTAACGGGTAGTTTTAACTACTAACCTGACACAGTCTGGGAAGAGAGTCTCAATGAAGGGCTGTCTAGATCAGATTGTCTGTGAGGATTGTCTTGATTACATTAATTGATGGAGGAAGAACCAGCCCACCACAGGCAGCATCATTCCCTAGGTTTGGGACCTGGACTGTATAAGAGTGAAGAAAATGAGCTGCGTGTAAGCACATACTTCTCTCTGCTTTGGACCAGAGGCCGTGTGACTAGTCCCTGTCACCCTGATGTCCCTGCTACGACAGATTCTGAGTTAAAATAAACCCTCTCTTCCCCAAGTTACTTTTTGTCAGGGTCTTTTATCACAGTAACAGAAATGAACAAGGATGAGCGGCGGGGAGGGAGGACCTGAATTATCTAAAGTCAAGTCTACGAGGCCCTGACTTGTTAAGGGAAACGTGTGGACATAAGTCTGTGTCACAAGAGAGCTGTCCGCAAGCTTTACATTCCAATTCTCATCACCATTTGCCATTTGTCTTCACTCTCCAAGTTCCTCATCCTTTTTAGAGCACAGTGAATAAAATACTATTTTGTATTTTTTGATTATTCATTTTTGTTAATGTGCACATGTGTGTTTGTGTGAATGTATGCCACATATGTATAGGATTCCCTGGAACTGAAGTTACAGGTGGTTGTGAGCCACCCTACATGGGTGTTGGGAACTGAACTCAGGACTTTTGGAAGAGCAGGAAGTGCTCTTAACCACTGAGCCACCTCTCCAGCCTAAATACTAACTTTTTAAAATGACATTTAAGGGGGTTGGGGAGATGGTTCAGTGGTTAAGAGCACTTCTTGCTCTTCCAGAGGACCCAGGTTGGATTCCCAGCACCCATATGGCAGCCCAACCATCTGTAACTCCAGTACCAAGGGGTCTGATGCCCTCTTTTGGCACCAAGCATGTACATGGTACACAGACATATATGCAGACAAAACACTGATACACATTCTTTAAAAAGTGTAACTTTTGGGTTGCCAAGGTGGTCGAGCAGGAAAAGGCACTTGCTACTAAGCATGGTGACCTGAATCCCATCCCTGGGCCCCACATGGTAGAAGGAGAGAGACCCACCTCCTACAAACTGTCCTCTGACCTCCCATGTACACCATGGTATACTCATGCTCACATACACACACACACACAATCAATCAATGTAATAATAACAATAAAAAAAACCCCATAACTTTTCCTACCAACACCAGTTTGGGAAAGAGGAAAATAGTATTTGGAAACACTGACTTTTTTTCAGTGCTGGGCATCAAGCCGGGGTCTTGTGCATTGGAGGCCACACTGCAACATCTGAGCTGCACCCTCAGCCTCGCAGACACTAACTTGCTGCCGCACCCTCCCCCCACAGACACTAACTTGCTGCCGCACCCCCCCCCCCCACACACACACACTAACTTGATGCCGCACCCTCCCCCCCCAGACACTAACTTGATACAATAGTAGCAATGGTGCATCTGGGATTTTTCAGGGCAGCTGAAAACTTTAGAACTTCAGGATGTGAATGTATTTGAGACTCACGCCATAAAGGAATCCTCACAATTCGAAACCCCTGATGAATATAACCAGAAAAAAGGAACATAAAATCAGCAGGCTGACGGGGCTCAGTGGCAGGGAGCACTTAGCATGGCCAAGGCCCTGCGTTCCACCCCCAGGCACTGCAAAACCAGAACAAAACCCAACAAAAACAAAACAAAATGAACCAAGGACTTAAAAAGTATAGGAAGTCTTAGAAGGGAAATAAAGAAAGATGTTTTATCTTGATGCCCAATGTAAGGACCCCAAAGTTCACTATGTCCCGGGTATACCTCAAAGATCTGAGATGTCCTTGAGTCCATGAAGCCAGGACATGCTTCTCCAGCCGGCATAGACAGTGTGCCCCACAGCAAGAGCTTCAGTCAGTCCTCCCCAGATCTCTCCCAGCTGATCTTCCTCTGCCCCAAACAGGACTCCTGTCCATACGTCCCCATGCCTCATCACTCTCTGCCATCATTTTTGGGTAGACCTGTCCAAAGCCTCACCTCTCAGTGATCACCTCTAGAACTGACACCCCCAATTCAGCATCTGCAGACCCTGGGGGCACCTCTGACCTTCTGGCTCTGGAGCTGACCCTGCTCTGCCCGTCCCCATCTCATGCACCCCCAACAGCACTGTGTACCCACAATTCCTCAGACTCCATCTACGCTCTGTTTCCCGAATAGTGACAGTTACCATTACTCCATTTGGTGGGCAATCTCAAAACCCACATATATATATATTTTATATGTATATATATAATCTGGTTTTTCAAGATGGTTTCTCTGTGGAATAGCCCTGGATGTCCTGGAACTCACTCTGTAGACCAGGCTGGCCTCGAACTTACAGAAATCCACCTGCTTCTGCCTCCCAAATGCTGGGATTAGAGAGCCACTGCCGGCTCTTACTTACGTTTTATTTTGCCACAGTGCTAGAGGCAGAGCCCAAGGTCTGTGCTGAGCTACTCTCTGGCTCCCACACCATTCAATTTTTATGCAAACATGTCTTCCTACCTAAGTCTGGTCTTTAAAATGCACAGTGGGGCTGCAGAAATGGCTCAGCAGTTAAGAGCACTTACTCTGTAGAGCACAGGTGCTTTAAAACCCAGCATTCCCATGCTACTTACAACTGCCTGTAACTCCAGCTCCCTAGGCTCTGACATCCTCTTCTGGCCTCCACAGGTACCAGGCACACAACTGGCACACATCTATAAACTCACACAGACTCATATACGTATACATAAGTCAGAAAAATCCTTAAAATTATATACAAATCACCATTTTTAAAACGGCATGGTGGTATGCTGCTACAGTCCCAGGTACTCAGGAGCTAAGACAGGAGAATTGTTCAAGGCTATCCTGGACAACATAGCAAGAACCCACTTTTAAAAATAAATAATTTATCTTTAAGAAATCATACTGGCCTCAAAATGCAGCTCTGGTAGAGCACCATTGCTCACCAAGCACAAGACCCTGAGCCCATACCCAGCACCTCACACACATGCACACACGCGCACACACGCACACACGCACACACACACAATCACATGTCTGCACCTGTGTGCATGCAGGCAGAATAAAAGTTAGAAGAAGAGGTAAAGACACTCCTTAGTCCTCATTTAACCACACCCTTAATCTGAGGTGGTTTAGGCGATAGAGGGCTGGCTCTTCTTGGACCCAACTCCAGCTTTCAGTTTCAACACTAGGGAAGTGACCAGAGCCCTCATGCTGACTCTGACAGAAGACTCTTTTTAATTAGTTATTTTATGTGTATAGTGTTTTACCTGCTTGTGTATGTTTGTGCCTGTCTGGTGTCCATAGAGGCCAGCAAAAGACATTGATCCCCTGGAATTAGAGTTATAGTTGATTGTGAGCCACCAAAGTGGGTGCTGGGAATTGAACCAGAGACCTCTGGAAGATAACCACTGAGCCATCTTCTCAGCCCCGAGGCTCTTTTCCTGATTTGCATGAGCTGGCACAGTCCATTTGTCAACCACGGGCAAAGCCCCCATCTCTCTGGTACCCTGAGGGGATATCTACCTCTTCAGATAGGCAGTGGAAGCCTGGTGGTGCTGGGCTGGCTTCCTCAGGTTCAGAGTCTCAGCTGCTCTCAAGACTCTGCGTGCGTATCCCTCGGACGTGTGCAGTGGGGCTGCCTTTTGAGCATGCTGGTGTTCTTCACCAGCTAGATAATCAAAAGGGCTGAAGTCTGTGACTAACTTTTAACAATTACAAATAGTGTATATCTTAGTTAGGGGTTCTGTTGCTGTGAAGAGACACCATGACCACAGCAGCTCTTATAAAGGACCACATTTAATTGGGGGCTGGCTTACAGTTCAGACCTTTAGTCCAGTATCATCATGGCGGGACATGGTGGCGTGCAGGCAGACATGGTCCTGGAGAAGGAGTTGAGAGTTCTACATCTTGAGCCACAGGCAGCAGAAGTGAACTGTCCCACACTGGGCATAGCTTGAACATATATGAGACCTCAAAGCCCGCCCCCACGGTGACATACTTCCTCCAACAAGGCCACACCTCCTGATAGTGCCACTTCCTATGGGCCAAGCATTCAAACACATGAGTCTATGGGAGTCACATCAGTTCAAACCACCACAGTGCAGATTCAAGGCTATTTTTCACTTAGTATTTGTTTGGCTGCAATTACAGGTGAGTGCACTCCCAAGAGCTTCAGAATAGTGCCTCCTGCTCTCTGCAGCGACCAAAGTCTGTCTTCTGCTGTGGGAGAAGTAGGGCTACACTACAAAGTGTTCTGGGGCTGTGTTCCCATCTGGACACCTGATGCTGCCCCTCCACCTCCCCCCTCATACATGCCCCTGTATTTTTGTTTACTTGGCTTTGTTTGTTTGTTTGTTTGTTTTTTGGCGGTGGAGAGCATTGGGAATTGCTGCTTGTGTTTGAAGTTCTGAGGCAGGAAGGAGCCAGCCATTGGTTTACAGAGGCAGAAGTGGGGTTCACAGGCACACCCACAAAGCATGCTAATGCGCCTCTCACTTCCTTTAACAGTGGCTGAGTGGTGACTCTTCCCCACCTTCCTGCAATGTCCCTGTCACTTTATACTCGTTCAATGAAACACAAAACACAGGGAAGTGCTGGGGAGCTCACCAGGCCCCAGTGTACAATTCCAAACTCAAGTTCACCCAGATGGCCCTACCTAAATTCAGGCCCTACACTAAATTTAGGCCCTACCTAAATTCAGTGTGTGTGTGTGTGTGTGTGTGTGTGCGTGTGTATGCTGACAGCAGTGTACCAGATGGGGAAGGGGAGTTGAAAGTGACCAGAATGTATTATATACATGTAGGAAACTGTCAAGAAACAAATTTAATAAAAAGCTTTTTAAAAGAAACTGGAGAGAGAGAGACTAAATCAACACACCGAGCCTCTCTACCTCATCGTTGGTCCTGCTAGGTTATTTTGGTGCGCCTGGCCTCCTGAAGAGGCCGCCAGCTGGAAAGCTGCGGGGAGGCTGTGCCACCACAGGTCCTGGGTGTCGGTGGAGCTTTGCTCCAAGCGATTTTATTTCATTTGTCAGAAGAAAAGGCCAGGCTGTAGATCTCTCCTGCTGTTCAAGGCCACTTAAATAAAAACAGGAGGAATCTGCTGGGTTGCATAGAAGCCAGGCATACATTTTCTCAGGTGCCTCTCAATGCTGACACACACTTAAGCACACAGGGAAGTTCTTCCAGCTGCTTCCTCAGATGGGGCCTTTCCGTTGACGATCTTGCCATGGGGAACAACTCGCACCCAACGTTGTGATGGCTCCCCAGAAACCAAGCACAGACAGCTCCCTAGAGCTTACGTCAGCTTCCAGTTGACACACAGGCAAAGCAAATGCACCCACCCCACCCCATCACGTGCTAATCTCCCACTGAGAAACCACATGGCAGAGGCAGGCAACTCTCCTAAGGATCTGAGGCCAGTCTGCTTTATTTAGCAAGTTCCAGGCCAGCCAAGGAGACACAGTGAGACCCCGACTCATAAACAAAACAACAACAACAACAACAAAACAACCTACCTTCATGAGTGCTTACACCATCAGATGTAGATCACAGCACACAGCATGGACAGAAGGCAATGTGTCTGGCCCAGAGAGGGCTGATGGGAGCCCTGGGGCCCTCAAGGGCTCCCGATGGGCACTTTCCAGGGTGGCATCAGCTGGAAGCTCTGGATTATTACTGACAAATGGGGAGAAGCACCCCACAAGTGGCACTGTATTGGTGTCCCCACCTCCTGCCATTAGGTTGTTGCCCCGAGATCTACTCTGCATAGTGGACAGACACAGGACAGATGTGCACGATTTCTTTTTGTTCAACTCTTCAGCAGCATTTTGAGATTTCAAAGCTAAATAGAGAAACCCCAGTGAGCAAAAGAGGACGACACCGCAGGAGATCTTTATTTTCATTTCCAACGAAGCTGTTTTTTTTTCTCCCTTGGGGCTTTATCTGTCCATATATGTCCATACAAAAATATTATTCTGAGAGTCCAGTCTGTCCACATGTGTTTGTACAGACTTTTAAAGGCAAGCAGGGATACTCTGGAGATACACTGACGGTGCATTTAGATATTTCCCATCTAGTTTAGGAGCGGCTTGTTTATTCACTACTGGCCAAGAGTACTTTGGAAATACACTATTGAGTTCATAAAAGAAGAAGAAAATTGTCCCCCAGCTTTTCCAGTGCATTCCTACAAAAACCTTCCCCGTTGCAGGGTGAGAACTGCCTTGTGACTGTTATATTAAGTAACCTACAAAACCCTGGGGCCTGAGTCTCAGCGGGGCTTCTGGGCAGGGCAAGGCAGGCTTCTGCTGACAGTGGCCCTCTCCCCAAAGCTTCCTACGTACACCCAATTGTTCAGGCAGGCAAGAGGCAGGACTTCAAAGCTTTGTGTGGCTTTATGCTTTGTTTCTGAATCCCTGATGCCCTGGGATCATTGAAAAAGGCTCGGAAAACTCCTTCAGCTTCTTAGCTGGGTGGCTGTGTTTTCTGTCCCCACATCCTCAGGTGCCTGCTCTGACACCAGCTTTAACTTACCCCAGATTCTCATCTGATCCACTGCTTTGCTAGATGTGGTCTTTGAGTGGCCCACACGAGAATGACCTATGCACTTGTCAGATATGCATGGGGGGACAGGGCTCACCACCCACTTATTCCTAGACATTACTTACTAAAAATGCAGTTGGCTCACACTGCTAGCCTGCTTTAGAAGTTTTATTCGCTGCCTGTGGCATAAAGAGCAAAGTCCTAGCCCCTTATGATGGGGATCTCAAGTCTCCTGTGTTGCCAGAGACTGCCAGGCACTAGCCTCCTAAATTCCGGCCTCTTAACAGCTCTCGCTTTCTCTCTCTCTCTCTCTCTCTCTCTCTCTCTCTCTCTCTCTCTCTCTCATACACACACACACACACACACACACACACACACACACACACACACTTCACCCTTCTGTGTTCTTCCATTCATGTGCTGTGTCTAGCTTGGAAACTCTTCCCTCCCTGTCTGATTAGGGAACTTGCTCAAATGAACTCTAGAAAATCATCACTGTGTCGTCCTGCTCCCCACATGGCGTCTGAGGCCACAGGCTGTCTGAGGCCACAGGCTGTCTTAGCACTTTGCACTCCCCTCTCTGAGTAGAAGGTACCTAGTCACGGGCAGGCGGGCGGGTGTGTGGTGTTCAGGGGACAAGCAGGAAAGTAGGCACTGCCCACCTAAGAAACCTACCTCGGGGCTGGGAGGAGACAGCAGAGAGCAAACCCTAGTGCCAGCTTCACACGCGTACAGCTTGGCAGGAAGAGAGCACTATGGGTAATTCCTAGCCATATGATAGTGTTTTATTTTGGTGTGTGTGTGTGTGTGTGTGTGTGTGTGTGTGTGTGTGATAGAAGTTGACATTGATGTCTTCCTCAATTGTTCTCTTATATGGAAACAGGGACTCGTTATGTAGACCAGGCTGGCCTCAAACCCACAGACATCCTCCTGCCTCAGTTTCCCAAGTACTGAGATTAAAGGCATGGCCACAACACCCGGCTCCACCTTATTTTAAATTAATTAATTAATTTTGACATAAGATTTCTCATGAACTCACCATTTCAACTTGACTGGCTCGCCAGCAAGCCCCCAGGATCTACCTGCTTCTGCCGTCAGTGCTGGGGTACAGAGCAGGCTGCTGCACCCATCTTCCTAGGGGTCATAACTCAGGTTCTCCTGATTGCATGGGAAGCGCTTCACCCACTTAGTCATCTCCCAGCCCTGTGATGGGTATTTTGAAAAGACAGGTATCTTGTTCTAACGGAACCCAAATCAGGAGGACCTCATCTGGTCCAGGCATCAGAGAGCGCCCAGACAGAGCTAGGATTCACCTTTGTCCCAGAACTGCTACTGGAAGGTTCTGGAGCTATTTCTTTACTATTTCTTCTTATTATTTTAAAATATGTATATTTGTGTGTGCCTGTGGGTAGTATTTGTGAGTGCAGGTGCCTGAGGATGCCAAATGTGTCGGGTCCCCCGGAGCTGGAGTTACAAGCAGTTGTGAGCTGTTTGAAGTGTGTGCTTGGGAACTAAACTTGGGCCTCTCTGCAAGAGCAGCAAGTACTTTTAGCCCCTGAGCCATCTCTCCAGCTCCTGAATCTATTTTCTTAAGTGAAGTGTCACTGAATGCTAATGAGCAGTTCAGTCAAGATCTCTGGGTCTATACACTGAACTAGCAGACATTTCCACTCACGGATTCTAGACATCTCAGTCCAACATATGCCCATTAATTGTTTTTCCTTCCAAACCTTCATTCACCTGAATTTACAGTCTGCATAGAAAGTATTCCCTGGCTGGCTAAACAATAAATCTGGGATTTATGTATGACCCTGCATCAGGTCCAATTTTAAAGGCTCTACCCCCAGTCAACATCACCACCCTAGAGACAAACTTCTAGCACAGTCTTCAGGGGACACACTCAAACCACACAGGGAGTCCCAAGCCTGTCAACATTGCTTTATTGTATCACATGACACCATGGAATGAAAACTAAATTTACAGCTGCCTCGACATACAATTTTGAAAACAAAAGATGCCTCAGAAATATTAATGATTCAAATATTGATCTTTACACAAAGGAAAAATAGTTTTCACTGATATACAGAAATTTTGTTTTATTTTTATATGAGACAGGGTCTCATGTAGCCTAGGCTAGCCTTGAACTCACTATGTAGCTAAGGATGACCCTGATCCTCTTGTCTCTACTGCCCAAGTGTTAGGGTTACAGGCAGGCACCATCTCACCCAGCCCCACTGGAATTTTCTTTCTTCCTTTCTTTCTTTCTTTTCTTTCTTTCCTTCTTCCTTCCTTCCTTCCTTCCTTCCTTCCTTCTTTTCTTTCTTTCTTTTTTTTTTTTGGTTTTTCGAGACAGGGTTTCTCTGTGTAGCTTTGCGCCTTTCCTGGAACTCGCTTTGGAGACCAGGCTGGCCTTGAACTCACAGAGATCCACCTAGCTCTGCCTCCCGAGTGCTGGAATTAAAGGCGTGCGCCACCACCACCCGGCCCCCACTGGAATTTTCAAATACAGTTTTACCCTCATTAGAATATTCATGTTTTCGTGTGTGTGTGTGTGTGTATGTGTGTGTGTGTGTGTGTGTGTGTGTAATCTATATGTTTACGTGCAGAAAACTACGTACATACACAAAGTCCAGAGGACACTGAGTGCCCTGCTCTATCACTCCCTGCCTCATTCTCTTGAGACAAGGTCACTGACTAAATATGGAGCACTAGGCTGTAGCCTGCAAACCCCAGCAATCCTCCAGTTGCTAGCACTAGGGTGACAGGTACATGTGTGACCTATCCTGTGTCACTGGGGTGACAGATGTATGTGTGACCATCTAGATTTTCATGTAGGTGTTGGGATCTGAACTCAGGTCCTCACCATTGCACAGCAAGTGGTCTTAACCACTAAGCCATCTCTCCATGCTTCATGTTTTCTTTATCTTGGTGAGATAATGTCACACTATATAGCCCTGGCTGGCCAGTAACTTGCTGAGTAGACCAGGCTGGCCTCGAACTCACAGAGATCCACCTGCCTTTGCCTCCCTAAGTGCTGGGATTAAATGCATGTACCACCACCACCACCCAGCTGGTCAAAACATTCTTGCGGGTCTAGGGAGATGACTCGTTCAGTAAAATACCTGCCATATTAGCATAAGAGCCTGAGTTTGGACCCCCCAGAACCCACAAAAAGAAAAAAAGCTGGGCTCAGCATAGGAGAAGGCAGGGGGGATCCTAAGTTTCAAGTTCACTTCAAGACCGGAAAAACCAAAGTTGAGGCGCAATCAAGGCAGGACACCCAGTGTCTAACTCTGGCCTCCACAACTCTGTGCACACACATGTACATATACCACACACAAACACAAAGCAATAAACAAATGTTTGTTTGGAGAGGCACAGTATTTGTGTTGACACATGCCTGAATCGGACTGCAAAGGTGCAGAAGGAAGCTTTAGGGCAGAGAAATGTCTGTATTTTGATTAGAGTGGGTGACTTTACAAGGGATGCTGTGGGCCGAATACAATTTGTCTCCTACAAACTCACACTGAAATATGATCCCTAATGTGACTGATGAGGGTGGTGCAATCTCGAGATGTTTGGGTTGGAAGGCTCTACCTTATGAAGTGATTGAAGCCAGTCCATAGACTACGCTAAGTCCCACAGAAGTGACTTCCTGAAGGACTCGGAGAAGCGGGGGAAGGTCTGGGACACTCAGTATATCAGGCTCCGCTGAGTCTTCCACGGGGACGACAGAGCCCTTAGCAATGACTGAATCGAGGCAGGGACAATCTTGCAGCACTAACTTTACCAGCCAAAACAAATCTATTAAAATCTCAGCACTGACTTAAAAGTCACCATGGTAACTCCTGGGTGCGTGTCCCAAAGTAATCGTGGAGGCCAGCGGGCGATGGAGGTGTCTTAGCTGCCCTCCACATTGGTTTTTAAGTGGGGTCTTTCAGTGAAATTGGAACTCACTGGTTGGCTAGAGATCCCCAGGTCTTTTCTACCTGTGGTACTCCCCAATAGCATGGGGGTATGACACTGTCCTGCTTTTATGTGGGTTCTGGGAACTCACACTCAGAACTTCATGCTGTGTGGCAAACACTTTACTGTCTGAGATATCTCCCAGCCCACCAAGGTAGTCTGTGTGTGTGTGTGTGTGTGTGTGTGTGTGTGTGTGTGTGTGAGAGAGAGAGAGAGAGAGAGAGAGAGAGAGAGAGAGAGAGAGAGATATGCAGGGTCTCTCCATGTATCCCTGGCTGGTCTGGAACTCACTATGTATACCAAGCTGGCCTCAAACTTGTCTCTGAGTGCTGAGCCCTGGGATAACAGGTATATATCACTATGCCTAGCCATAGGAAATAATTATAAAGTTACAAAAATACATATGACTGGGATATTGCAAGCTGCCTGGCTTGTCTGTTGTGTTGGGGCGGGATCCAGAGCTTCAGGCAGTCAACACAGGTCTGATGACACACGCCTCACCTACCAACAACATAGCCAAGAGCCACTCCTGTGGTGGGGATCCAAAAGATCTCTGCCTTGCAAGAGGGACAACCCAAAATGTGAGCACTAGACCTTGAAAATCAAACCAAACCAGTCCCAGCCCTACACTCTGGTTTATTGTGGTATCCCTGCGGCAGTCCACAGCTACGTGCCTAGCTGCTACTTGGAGTTTTTAACAACTCCCAATCTAACTTAAAAAAAGGGGGATTAAGAAAAAATAATGAAGTGTATTTGTATACGGGTATGTGCACGTGAGTACAGATATCCACAGAGGCCAGAGGCATTGGATCCCTTGGAGCTGGACTTACAGGCCGCTGTGAACTACCTGATATGGATGCTGCCAACAGACCTAAGTGTCTGTCTCTCTCTCTCTCTCTCTCTCTCTCTCTCTCTCTCTCTCTCTCTCTCGGTTTTTCGAGACAGGGTTTTTGTGTGTGTGTGTGGCTTTGGAGCCTGTCCCGGAACTTGCTTTGTAGACCAGGCTGGCCTTGAACTCACAGAGATCCACCTGCCTCTGCCTCCCGAGTGCTGGGATTAAAGGCGTGCGCCGCCGCCGCCGCCGCCGCCGCCGCCGCCGCCGCCGCCGCCACCACCTGGCGACCTAAGTCTTCTAAGCCTTCTGCAACAGCCTCTGAGCTACAGAAGCGCCCCCTCCCCGCAATGTCTTTACTTTGGTTCAATGGTAAAATTGGTTGCTCTTCCATTTTATGATAAAACATTTTTCTAAAACCTTCATACAAAGAAACAAAACCACTTAGCTGGGGCGAACCTGCCAAAGTTAGTAGAAGACCCTACTGGTTTGTTTTTACTTTTACTGGAGAAAAATTAACTTGCTGCGCTTCACAATGACCCACTTAGCATGGCATTCACGGCTCAGACCGCAGAAAGAAACACACATGGTGAAATGCTGGCACCGTTCCTCATGGTCTCTGTTTAATGTAGGTGCGAGCTAACAGGCATTTCACCCTTGCCTAACACTTCCACCCCGACTGTCAGTTTCGAGGACACAGATTACACTTGGAGGTCAAACTGAATGACAAGGCACCGGGGCCAGCATGCTGTTCCTTTCACCTGGCGGGTGGATTTGTGCAAGCATCTGGGAGCCTTATGCATTCAGTACTTGGAGAATAGTCCCCATAATCACAGCCTACTAGAAACCGATTTGGGATAGACACAATGCAGATTGTATTTTACCCCTAGGGTTGAGAAAAATAAACTATGCAATTCAAGTTGGAAACAACTATCGCCATGTATAAACAGGAGATGTTCAGGTCTATCTAAGCTATACGCAGGATCCTTTCCTACAGGAGTGGCTGAAGGGCTTTCCAGTTTAACAGTCACAAGACCGGCTAATGATTAGGAAGGTTGTGGCATATTTAACTGGGTACTGTTCTCGACTAGGAACAAAGTGGGAAGGAGTGGAGTTCTGAGGTAGCATGGGGCAGCCTGTACTTTGCCCTTACCATCACCATCAGAACCACCCAGACACTAAGATCCATGTTCCTGGCACAAAGGCTTACAGAACATTCCCCGTACCCTAGAACCAACATGGGCACCGCTCCCTCTTTAACCCCATCCATCTTTCCCTTTGTAGCCAAACAACAAACTACTTATGACTCGTGCTGCATCCGGGGGAGATGACAGTCACTCACCAAGAACAGTGTACCTCAACTCAGCTCGCAGCTGTAGCAGCTGCAGAAGATGCAGCTGTGCCTACTCCCTTGTCCTGCCTCAGAGCCGGGGAACCACACTCCCACTGCCGGCTCCGGTACCTCTGCTCACCTGAGAGGAACGGAGCACCAGGAATGAACGCTCCCGGGAACATCACCCAACCATCGGTTGACAGGAGCTGCCCGTGCAAACCCCAGCCCTGGTTCTCTTGGAGGTGTCCTACCCTGGACAGAAGGCTGGCGCTCCCCCAGCCCACAACCATCACCTGCTACTGGCTCTACCACTCTACCATTACCTTCCCTGGCCGCCTTCCCTCCTGTCATCTCCCGTTCCCACCCCCGTGCCTTGGTGTCAGAAGTCACCTACCCGCTGTGCCGTTCAGCAGGTTTGTGAAAAAACCTGTATTATTTACTTTTCTGTTGCTGTGAGAAAGCACCAAGTCCAGAAGCAACTTATGGAAGAAAGTTTGTTTTGGCTTATTTTCCAGAGGGATGAGAGTCTATCACAGTGGGCAAGGCAGTAAGCTGCAGGCACAGAGGCTGGAGCAGGAAGCTGAGAGCTCACACCCTCAACTTCAAACATGAAGCAGAGAGAGCAAACTGGAAGTAGTATGAAGCTGTAAGATCTCAATCCCACCTCCAGTAATGTTCTTCCTCCAGCAAGGCCACACACCCAAAGACTCCCCAAATAGCACCACTCCCTGGGGACCAAGGTTTCAAATATATGCACTTATGGGGGACATTTCTCATTCAAACCACCACAAACCCAAACTAAAACCAGTATTCTCTGGGCAGGGTGCTGTACGAGCTGCGGCAGTTTGAATAAGGATGGGCCCCCATAGACTCATATATTTGAATACCTGATCCCTAGCTGATGGAACTGTTTGGGAAGAATTAGGAGGTGTGGCTTTGTTGGATGAGATGGTGTCACTGGGGGCTGGTTGAAGTTTCAAAAGACTCTATGATTCCTAGCGCTTGCTTTCTCTTTCTCTGCCTCCTACTTGCAGATCGAGGTGTGAACTCTCAGCTGTTCCTGCCACCATGCCTTTGCTCCACCATCATGGACTCTACCCCTCTGAAACCGTAAGCCCAAATTATATACTTTCTTTTATAAGTTGCCTTGGTCATGGTGTCTTATCATAGTAATGGAGAAGTAACTAAGACATTGGTCAAACCTAGGAGGGGTTAACCAGAAAGGAAACGAGCCTTAACTTCAACTAAACACACACACACACACACACACACACACACACACACACACACACCAGCAAACACCAAACAGCAAGACTCTTCGAGTGAATCGCAATCAACTGTCAGTTCTTGCCTTAAGAATCCTTCTTTGCATAAGCAATTCTGGAGTCTGGAGTCTGAGGAAAGGACCCCCCTACCCCACCCCTAGACAGAGTTTCTCTATATATTCCTGGCTGTCTTGGAACTCACTTTGTAGATCAGGCTGGCCTTGAACTCAGAGATCCTCCTGCCTCTGAGCCACACAACCAACCCATGACAATCTGTTTCTTTTCTTTTTTTTTTTTTTTGTTTTGTGGGTTAGGTAGACAGTGTCCTGTCTGCACTCATGGGGAAAGATTTATTTATTTATTACACATACAGTGTTCTGTCTACATGCCAGAAGAGGGCACCAGATCTCATTATAGATGGTTGTGAGCCACCATGTGGTTGCTGGGAATTGAACTCAGGACCTCTGGAAGAGCAGTCAGTGCTCTTAACCTCTGAGCCACCTCTCCAGCCCGACAATCTGTTTCTTAATTGGTGCCTTTAGCTACCAGCATTCAAAGTGATTTCTGATAAAGTTTAAGTGTATAGAATACATTTTCCTTGCTATTGCCCTTCCCTTTCCTAGTGTTTAAGTGGTTTCCATCAAGTTTATTTACTTATAATCTAAGCCCCAATTTTTTTTTTATCCCAGTTCACTTTTAAATTCTATGTTGACTGACAGGTACGTACATGTACTTTCCGATGACATAATCCCATTTGCTCCTTCCTACTCTTTGTACAATTGCTGCTGCTCCTTTAGCTTATCCACGTGCATACACATATAAGTACAAAATATGCTGTTGCTATTATTATTTTTAACAAACTACCCTCTTGTTAGATTATAATAAAAAATGTTTTATTTTACTTTGTTTTTTTCTCTCTCTAATGTTCTGACCTATACTTTTCTTTTAGACTTACTTATTTTATTGTGATGTACATGATGCCTGGTGCACACAGAGGACAGAAGAGTGTAGCTGGAAGATCTCCTGTGTCCCAGCCAGCCGGCGGTCGGGACAAATCGCTCCTACTCGCGTCCCCCAAGTAAACACACAGAAGCTTCTATTAATTAAAACTGTTTGGCCATTAGCTCAGGCTTATTACTGACTAGCTCTTACATTTAAACTCAGCCATTTCTGTTAATCTACATGTTGCCAAGTGTTCTGTGGCTTTACCTGTTGTCTTTACATGTTGCTCCTTGTGCGGCTACCTGGCATCTCTCCCTGCCTTCTTCCTATCTCTCTGAATTTCCCACCTGCCTCTAAGCTGCATAGCCATAGGCCAAACAGCTTTATTTATCAACCAATCAGAGCAGCACATATTCACAGTGTACAGAAAGACATTCCCCCATCAGAAGAGGATGTCAGATCCCCTGGAACCAGAGCTAGGAATGGTTGTGAGACACCACATGGTTGTTGGGAACTCAACCAGTCCTGTGCAAGAGCAACAACTGGTCTTAACTGCTGAGTTATTTCCCCACCCCAGAGACTTTGGACTTTTAAAGAGATAGCATTTTAAAAAGACTGTGTGTGGGACTTTTCAAAGCTGCACTATGTTTTATATTGTGATATTAATGTGAACTCTTGGGGATAAACAAGAAAGGAAAGTTAATGGTTTATAGTGGTACATTTATGGGTCAAGTTGACAAGAGTCAGTTATCCTGGTTAGTTTTTGTCAACTTGTTACAAACTAAAGACACCTGAGGAGAGGGGACCTCAACTGAGGAATTTCTTCCACTAGACTGGCTCACGAGCATGTCTGTCAGACATTTTATTAATTAATGATGAATACCTGAGGACCATGGGTGGAGCCATACCTGTGCAGATGGTCTTGGTTTGCATAGGAAAGCAAGCTGACAAGCCACAGGAAGCAAGCCAGTAAAATTTCCTCCATGGTCCCACATCTGCTCATGGTTGTGTTCCCGCCCTGGTTGCCCTCAGTGACGGACTGTGACATGAAGTGTAAGCCAAATCAACCTTTTCCTTCCCAAGTTGCTTTTGGTTGGTGTTTTATCACAGCCACAGAGAAGCAAACCAACACAGCTGTCAACCACCTGGGCAGGAGACCACTCCTCAGGAAGGCTGACTCACCGAAAGCCATGCTGAAGAGACGGGAGGAATAATTACCCTCTTTTCTTTCCCTAAAACCCTGTCTTCAGCTACTGTCACTTGCCTGTCCACTTAACTCAGAAAGTGTAACATTCCCTTTTCTATCTTTTTTTGAAACAGGGTCTCACTATGTAACCCTGGCTGGCCAGAAACTCCTTTTGTAGACCAGGCTGGCCTTAGACTCACAGAGCTGCCTGCTTCTGCCCTCTGAGCCCTGGGCTTGGGCAACCACACTCCTTCTCCTCCTCCTTCTCTCCTTCCTCTTTCTCTTCCTCCTCCTCCTCCTCTTCTTCTTCCTTCTTCTTTCTCCTCCTCTTCTTCCTTCTTCTTCCTCCTCCTCTTCCTCCTCTTCTTCCTTCTTCCTTCTCCTCCTCTTTTTTTTTGGATACTAGTCAAAGGCTAAATCTGTGTTTTCTCTGAAGCTGCCCTACTTTAGAAATGTAGCTGGCTTGCTGCTATGTGCCTGCTTGCTGGCCGACTCAAAAGGCATGGCTTTCTGCCTTCCTCTTCCATATCCCTCCTCCCTGCAGCTGCTGGGATGTACAGACTGCTCAACCTGTTGTTTTCTCCCCAACCCTAATAATAAAATTGTCCGCAAGCATCCTACTAACTCCTGCTTTAAATCACGTTACTAACAAGACTAAGAACCCAAAGGAGAAACCGATTTCCACAGTAACACAGCTCCACATAGGTAACCCCTATGTTTCAGATAATTTTTGTTTTTTGAGACAGGTAGACTAAGCTGTCCTGGAAGACATCACAGAGATCTACCTGCCTCTGCCTCCCAAGTGCCAGGATTAAAGGTGTGGTGCCATGATGCCTGGCCTCCTAGTAACACTTTTTGGGGGGGTAACAAAAAGTTTGAGTGCTAAGACTGGGATTATAGCATCTACCCTGCTTAAACTTGAACTTGAACTTCCTGGGTCAACGGTTTTGTGCCTGACATTATCTTGCAGAAATTCTCAGTCATTGTTGTTTCAAATATTTCTTCTCCCTTTCACGTCCTTCTGATGTCCCCCTTACACATGTCATTACATCTACTGTGCTTGTCTCAAAGTTCTTTATTTAGTGGGGAATTTGAGACAGGGTCTCACTCTGTAGCCTTGTCTGGCCTGGAACTCGCTCTGTAGACCAGGCTGACCTCAAACTCAGAGATCCGCCTGCCTCTGCCTCCTGAGTGCTGAGATTAAAGGTGTGCACCACCACACCTAGCGGTCTCGTAGTTCTTACTCTCATCTCTTTATCCCAAATCCTTGTTCCTAGATTATCAGCTTTGGAGGTTTCTTCTGGTGCACCCCAAACCCAGAGATGCTCCGTAGCTGCGTCCGTCGAGGGCTCTCCTTGCTTCTGCTAAGTGGTTCTGCTCTCTAGCGTTTCTTTTTTCTCTCTCACACATTGCTCATCTGTCCTTACAAGATGCCCACTTCTCCATTAGAGCCCCAGCACATTAATCATAGTTTTCAATTCCTGGTCTGTCAGAGCCAGCATCCCCGCTACACCGAGTCTGCCTCAGGTCTTTGCTCCGTCTCATTTGCATTTTAGTACACCTCGCGGTTTTGTTTTTTTTTTTTCAGGGCTGAGGACCGAACCCAGGGCCTTGAGCTTGCTAGGCAAGCGCTCTACCACTGAGCTAAATCCCCAACCCCAACACCTCACGTTTTTTCTTCGTAGCCAGGCATGACTGATGTCTTAGTCCATTTCTACTGCTAGCGCAGAACATCTGCAGCTGAGCAATTTATAAAGGAAAAAAAGTTTCTTCCAGTTCAAGTGTCTAGAGGCTGGGAAGTCAACGATCGGGTACCGAATCCGGTGAGGTTTTCCTTGCTTCGTGGCAGAAAGCAGAACAAGAGAGCAGCGAGCACACACAGAAGCCAGAACAAAGAGTGGGCAGGTGCCTCACTCTGGCATCCGGGCACTTGCAGATCTATCTTTTGTTTTGGTTTCAGCTAAGACACTTGTGGAAAACCAGCCAAAGCCACAAAGCCACTCTTTCTTTTAGGTGACTTACAATGTTGGACTGAGCATGCCCACAATGCTTATAACCACCGTATTTCCTTCTTGAACTATGGCCTTAAGTTGGGCATGCTCAGGCATATGCCTACCACTAATGTACTTTTCCACAAAGGTTCCCAAATAAAAATCCCCACACTTCCTCTCCTTGGAGAAGCACTGCTTTTGAAGGGGTCCCAATGCTCTCTTCACTTGCTGTATGTAGTTAAGAAATCTTTCTCCACTCTCTTCTCCTGGATGAGCTTCTGGGCTTTGAACTTGCTAAAATGCATTTGTGTAGGGACATATGACCTGCATGACATGCTTTTTGGGAGCTAATCTCTTGCTCTGCGAGAGCAAGAACCCATAGGGAAAGGCATTATTACCCTGTGGCATCTGCTCCCAGGACCCACCTCCCACCACTGCCCACACTGAGGAATTAAAATCCCAGCATAAGAACTTGAGGAGGTGTGGTAGTATGAAATGAGAAATGTCCCCCTTAGGCACGTGTATTTGAATACTTGGTCCTTAGTTGGTGATACTGTTTGCAGGGGTGGAGGGTCCGGGGTGGAGGGTTTGTGGGGGAGGGTCTGGTGTGGGGGGTGGGGACAGAACCTCTAGAAGATAGCCTTGCTGAAGAAGGAACATTACTAGGGGGTGGGGTTTTGAGAGTCCACAGCCTTTTTCCACTTCCAGTTTGTTCTCTCTGCTTCGACTTTGCCACCGAAGATGCTCAGCTTCCTGCTCCGTTCTCCCTGACCATGACAGACTCTCCCTCTGGGACCGTGAGCCAAAATAAACTCTGTGTAAGCTGCTTTGGTCATGGTGTTTTTATCAGAGCAGCCGACGGTAACTAATACAGAACACATTCAAACACTGCTGCAAACCGGCCTTCAGTAATACAGTGGTATGTGTAAGGTGGGGAGCCAGGGCTCCGTGGGAGGATGTGGAGGAACTGTCCATATTCCTAAGATGAGATCTCAGGGTTTTGGTAAGCCTGTGCCCTGGACTGTGAATGCTTTGCAGTACTTGTTGGGGGGATGGAATTGTGACTTCCAAGCTCTTTAGATGGTGGATAAGAAATGACACATTCTACCCTTTCATCTTAAATATGTGTACACACACACACACACACACACACACACACACACAGAATGGTGAGAAAGTAAGATACAATTACACTGTGATGGCTGCACACAAGGAATTCACAACTCCCCTAAGAAAACACATCTGGATGACCTGCCTCCTCATTCCCCTTGAAACATGGGAAGGACTCTGTATTTCCCACTCTGTTCCTCCCCTGGAACGATTTCTATCACTTGACAAATCATTACTGCTCGTTAATAATGTTTGCTGAGCTCCCAGATGTGAAGAGAATTCACTGTGCATTCCACAGATGGACTTCCTTCCCCAGGGGGGCTCTTCCTGTCGGAACAGGAACTGAGGAATACATGCGGCCCTCTTATTCCAGTCTGCGGCTGGGTTTCTTATGGAGACTCTCTCTTTCTGGTCCAGAGGAGTCATTTTCTACTTTTACGAACTGGGTTGGATCATTTCACTTCCATGAGTCAGGGAATACTTTATGAAAGACGAAGAATTAAAGAGGCCTTGGGGTGGTGACGGAAGGAAGTGGAAAAGCAAGCGTATGACAGCAGCCGGGCAGCCAGGCCAAGCCTCTCCAGGCTGGGAGAACATTTAAGGAAGTGATTTAGTCAGTCTGGTTTGGAAGGTGGGAGACCTTCTGTGGTGATCAGGGAAAAGTTGCTGGGACATGTCAAGAAGAGGCCAGACTAGACGAGAAAGGAGGCCTATTTAGTCTCTGATTTTCTCTACCGAAGTCTTCTGCCAACCTTCCTCCAGCTCCTGAAGAGCTCTGACTGTCTGTGTGTAAGTCCCCGTTGCCTCAGAGGCCCTTTTTGGCTGTGCTCTTCTAACGGTCCCAGCAGACCTGGGAACAGTGCTATCTCATCTAGTAGTTTTCAACTTCCCCCCAAAACTGAAATCATCTTTTCCACATAATCAAGTTTTGACATAAAAGGAGCAAAAACACTTGGGCAGCTGAATGCTGGAGAGAGGAAGGGATCTCTACTCTCTGTTAAGTAAGAACTGTCTCAAAGTTCACAAAAGCCATACTCTGCCAGGTATGGGGTTTTAGGTGACTGAGGCAAGAGGGTCACAGGTTCAAGGCCAGTACGGGCTACACAGAAGGACCATGTGTAGACAAAATCCCTATGCCTCGCTTCACCCCTCTGTCTTGACAAGCACACAAAGAGGTCAGATAAACTGTCAGGGCCACAGAGCTGGGGACAAACCTTATATTGGGGTAGGGGTTGAGACAGGGTTTCACTGTGTAACAGCCCTGGCTGTCGTGGAACTTGCTCTGTAGGCCAGGCTGGTCTCGAACTCACAGAGATCTACCTGCCTCTGCCTTCTGAGAGCTGGGATCAAAGGTGTGCACCACCACCATCTGGCTTTAAACCTAGTTTTTGATGTTTATTCCTTCATTCTCTCTACTATAATACCCTGTCCCCGAGGATGTCCTCTGAGTTCATGGAACTACAATGTGGCAACGGTAAGCCACAAAAATGACTGACTCAGTGCTTTCCCTAATGATGCCACCCACTTCCCGAGAAGGAGAGGGTCAGTTCTTTGTGCCACATTAGCTCCAATTGGGAACTCTGAATGTCTCTTGGCAGGGTAATATAGGTCAGATTCCATTAAGCTCATATCACTACAATGAAGATCTGTCTTTTTTATAAAAATGCAAACACAGCTATGATCTACAAACTGCAACGAGACCTAATTAGCCAGAGTTTAACAGTGTACTAGATGAGACTTTAGATGGTGCTTGGGATTTTGTGGTGCAATTTGGTTATATCATACCTATTTGTCTCACGAATCAATAATTCAATGCCTGATGGCTTCCAAATTACTCACTGTAAATGTGGTTGTATATCATAAAGTCCAACACTATGATACCCCTATCCCAGAACCCCTGTGGAGCATCCCACTCCATCGAGTTACTGTTCAGGGAGTGAGTTCTGATGCAGTTTGTTAGGCTGCTGACACCGAGGAGGAGAGGAGATCAGCACACAGTAGGTCTCAGAGCTCCTCAGTTCACCCGTGGTCTCAGACTGCGCTCCAGGAGGGGCTCTGTGCTCACCGTCTGCTAGGTGTAGTGTTATTTCTATGACCAGAGTCCTTATTAGAGTAATTCTGTTTAAGACCCTTTAAAACAAGGTATATTGGTTAGGCATTTGCCACCTTGACACAAACTAGAGTCACTTGGGAAGAGGAACTCTTAATCAAGAAAATTCCTCCATGTTATTGGCTTGCAGGCAAGTCTGTCGGGCATTCTCTTGATTAATGATTGATATGCAGGGGGCCCTGGGCACATCCCACTGTGGGTGGTGCCAACCCTGAGAAGGGGGTCCTGAATTTTCTAGGAAAGCAGACTGAGAGCAAGCCATAGGGGACAAGCCAGTAAGCAGCATCCCTCTCTGGCATTTGCATCAGCTCCTGCATCCACGTTCCTGGCCTGTTGAGTTCCGGTCTGTCTTCCCTCACCGATGGACTGTTCCCCGAAGTACAAGATGAACCTTTCCTCCCCATGTTGCTTTTTGTCAGTGTTTTTATTGGAGCAATAGAAACCCTAAGACAGGAGGAAAGCCACGTGAGAGTTTGAAGCAAATGTATGTACATCTCTGAAAGATTCCGGGGTAGAGTGGAGGCAGGCTGGGGTGAGCATTTCTCCGACAGGCCCACCCCGTTGAGTTGAGATTGATCAAGGAAGCGGCCGAAGTGACAAGCCACCAGGAATGAGGAACACATCTACCTGGAATACAAATTCAGGACCAAGATCCAAGAAAAACATCAAACTGGAAAGAGCACTTCAGATGATAAAGGTGACACTGTCTCTGGGATGGGGCCACTTAGGTCTCTTCTCATGCCCGACAGCTGGGATCGCAGCCACTTCTCAGGGCCTGGGTCCTTGGCACGCAATGCCTCTAGAGTGATGGAACCAAGTGCTGTGTGAGTCTTCTGAGTAGGAGACCAGGCATAGGGCCAAATCACACCTCCCCTTCCCCAGGACTCTCAAAGACCAACCCCAACTTGAAGCCTGGTGTTAGGACAATTCGTGCTAGGGGACTCTGAAGCAGAGAGTCCCTTGCTTGCCCTCCCCCACTCTGGCACTTCTGCCCCACAAAGGGGAGGGGAGTTAAGAGCATTGAAGAAACAAGAGAGAGAAGATGAAACACTTGCAAAGCTTTTGCTAGGATGCCGTTGCACACACACGTCAGTGTGCCCGAGTGAGAATGCTCGGTGTTCCACGGAGTAAATACTTCAGCCCCACAGCTCTGTGTATCATCCGACAGAGCGGCGAGGTTGAATCAGAATCAAGAAAGAACTAATAGAGGCTCCTAAACATCTCAGACCCTCCACGCCTTCGCAGCACACATGGCCTCTGAATGACCTAGTGCTTGTGGAGGCTAACTGGACACTGAGCACACTCACCCTGCAGCTCCACAGGAAGAGCGCTGGGCTTTCAACTCAAGCCACGCCAGCTGGGGGACTCAGTGACAGAGCACTTGCTTAGCGAGCAGAAGACTCCGAACTTGATCCCCAACACTCAAAGAAATAAACAGTTCCATTGAAGATCTGCTGTATAGCAGGGGGGATGTCACCTCTGCACTTCTGTGTCCTTGTCTCCAGAAAGGGAACACGGAAGCCTACCTTCACAAGGTTGTGGTTAGATTATATGGAGCCAGGAGGTGCCCGGCAAGCACCCACGACAGTAGCTAGTGGATGCTTCACCCGAGCAGACATCACCAGTGAGGATCCTCACGACCTACGGCACCGTGCTTGGTGCTGGAACTAAGGAAGGCTCAGTTCTGCCCGTGCGGGTAGTCACTAAGCGGAGCACCACTTGTCAGGTGTCAAACTGTGAGGCACTCAGTCCTGCTTAGATCCAAGATGCCTAAATCTGACTGAGAACCACATCCTATGCTTGTGATGGGAAAACCATTTGATAATGCTGTGAGATCAATGGTTCTCATATTTAGCTATGTATCAGAATTGTCTGGACACGCCTCTCTATGTATGGGACTCCAGGATCTGTCAGGAGTTTTCAAATGTTCACAAGTTTTAAAATGCAGATGTCTTCAATGTGGTGCATCTGTGAAAATGACTTTTATCATTTGTTTATCCAAATGGAGTACCTGACAGTGTCAATGATTCCCCTAAGCCCTAAGAACAAAAAGGGAAAAGACAGTGCTGGCCAAGGTGCTTAACCGATGTGGTTACAACCCCACACCGTGATGGGGCCAGTGCTAAGAGAAATGCTAAAGGACCAGCGAGCGGAAAGAGACTGGAGAAAATGCTGAAGGCAAGGGAGACAGAGCTGTCATGACGGCATTGCATCTTCCAAGAAGGATGTGCGGACACTGTAGCTTCCAGTTCTTCTGAATGCAAATCTCACTTGGGAACTGCGCCTTGCAGAGATAACCAGATTATAACACCGTTATTCGGTGGGACCTGACTCAGAATGACCAGCATTTTTAAAACACAGACAATTGAGGAGTTGGAGCAAAGGCTCAGCAGTTAAGAGCACCCTGTTCTTCCAGAGGACCTGTGCTTGGTTCTTAGCACCCATGTGGTGGCTTACAAGCCCCTGTAACTCCAATTCCAGGGGATCCTATGCTCTCTTCTGACCTCTGACCTCTGACTGCAGACACAAATGGACACACGGGAGCATGATGGTAGAGACTCTGGAGGAACGCCATATGAAGGTGGAGGGATGGAACAAATTATTACAGGCCACCGTGCCCATGATGGCCAGGCAGACTCGGAGGAAAGGGGCCTTGGGTGGGTGGCCCTCATGGTCCTTGGCAGGAACAACGCCACTACCACCTTGCTCTTGGATCTCTAGCTTCCAGTACTGACAATGAGGCAACAAACTCTGAGACCTGGAGCCACCGGTTTGTGGTTCTTTGGTGTGTAGTGTACAAGTGAAGACAGCAGAGATCATACTCAGCCTACTGGATTAGAGGACTACCTACGCACCCAGAATGGTGCTCACAGCAAGTGCTCAGTCAGTGTTCACTGAGACGTGAACAAGGGGATGCTGGAGGAAAGGAGGGGGAAAGATGGAATTCCCACGTTCCAAACGTTTTTAAACAAGAGATGTATTTTATTTTTAATTATGTGTATTGGCGTGCATTCGTGTGCAGGTATGTGCATGTAAGTGCAGGTGTCCCCAGAGACATGGATCCCTGGGAGCTGCAGCTATGGGCTGCTGTGAGTCTCCTGACATGGGTCCTAGTGACTGAGTCCTCCAGATGATCAGCAGGCATTCTTAACCACTGAGCCATCTATCCAGCCCCCTCCTTGTCCTACGGTTTGAACATGTTAACACACCTTTCCTTATCAAATTTCCCATTTTTCTCATCTCTCTGATCCATTTTTTGTTCTCTCACTATAGAACCAATGAGAGCAGTGAGCACCAATGTGACACAGACTGAATGCTCTCCTGTCTTGGAATTTTCTTTGCCAAACAAATTAGCTCATTCCTTTAAATTCAGTATCAGTCAAGTTCTCGGGACATAGGCAGAATGGAGCCAGAAACTTTGCCAGAATACCACAGGAATAGTCCCTAGACAGTTCCTGATATTCCCTGCTCCCCTCTGAAGCCTCATGAGCTAGGCCTCCACTACTAGTGTTTTTCTCAGCATTCTTGTCTTCTAATTACCCACCAGAATGGTCCATTAATTTCTGTTTGAAGTATGGTGGGGGTTTTGTGGCCCACAATTGCAAACCTTCCCATAATTTCTTCTGCAAACTAGCTCCAAAGGCCTGAGGACCACATGGTCAAGTTTATCACAGCAACAACCCCACTCCTGGTACCAATTTTCTAGATTAGTTTCAATCCTTGTTGCCAGATAAATATCTGATAAGAAGAGACTTAAGGGAAGATGGCTTACTTTCGCATACAGTTTAAAGGGATACAGTCCATCTTGGGGAGGGAATCATAGCAGTAGAGGCTGATGAATGCTATTGCTCAGCTGGCTTTTTATTTATTATTTAGTCCAGCACTTAGGATGGGTCTTCCTACCTAATTAACCTAGTCTAGAAAATAAATCTCTCACAGCCATGCTTAGAAATTTGTCTCCAGAGTGATTCTATATTCAGTCAAGTTGACAATCAATATAAACTACCACAGTGAAGAATATCGTGCCCTGCTGTGTGGTGGTAGAGGCAGAGGCAGGCAGGTCTCTGTGAGTTCGAGGCCAGCCTGGTCTACAAAGTGAGCTCCAGGACAGCCAGAGTTACTCAGAGAAACCCTGTCTTAAAAAAAAATACCATGCTCTAATTAAGAGGCTCAGAAAGGTAGACTAACATTTGGTTTTATGCAGAAAATCAATTGCACAGACTTGGATTCTGGAGATGTAGTCAAGTCATTCATTCCATCCAGCTTTGAGCTAGAAACACAATCACCCAGGCTCTTAGAGTAAGGAGACAGACCCAAGTAGGTAGCTTAGAAATATATTATGAGGCTGGGAATGTATCCCAGGGGTAAAACACCTGTCTAGCAGGCAAAAGGCCCTGAAATTGATCCCCAGCACTGGAAATGTGTGTATATGTATATATATATATATATATATATATATATATATATATATATATACACACATACATATATATTTAAGATCCTAATTAGAAAAAAATTAAAACCCAACAATATACAAGTTACTTAAAAAAAGTGCAATCCAGTCCTTCCTAATATGTCCAGAAAGTGAAGCACAGAGCTGAAAAATATTCTAGATTTTTGGATGCTGGGAGGTATGGGGAATTGAACTTGGAATTTCATCCATGCCAGGCAAAGGCTGCATTTCCAGCCTTGTTTTATATTATTGTTGACCCTTAAGATTGTTGCCAGGCATGGTAGTGCACACTAGTAATCTCAGCACTGGAGAGGCTGAGGCAGGAGAAATGTTGGGAATTCAAGACCACCCTGGCTACAATGTGAATTCAAGGTCACCAAGGACTACATAGTAAAAACCTGTCTAAAACAAACAAAATCGACCTTTCATGTTGTTTGCTGCGTTAGGTTTTGAAGTGGGGAACTATTATTCAATGGGAAATCTACCCCACCTCTGCTCACAACTGTATTTTAGAAGCAGATAACATGCAGACTTTATGGGTTTGCAGCTAAAGAGCAGTATTCCAGGATACACCTGACTCCCATGTTCCACCCAAATCTGATGGCTCTGGGTTTGAGCTCTTTGAATTGGTGCTGGAGTAAACGAATACTTCTGGGGTCTCTGGGGTGGAATAATTTTATTCTGCATAAAGAAGGATATGAATTCCAGGGGTGCCTGTGGTAGATCTATTGTCTGAGTGTGTGTGTGTCCCTCCAAAATTCATAGACTGGAACTTAAGCCCACAAAGCAATAGTCTTAGAAGGCAGAACCTTTGGAGAAGGACTGAAACACAATGGCTCTGCCCTCTTGAATGAAATTCATCCCCTTATAAAAGAGGGTAAAGGTTGAGTTTGTATCCTGCCATGGAAGTCATTTATCCTTTCTAGAAGTTTTCTGGTAGAATTTTGGGAGTCTCATGTATAATATCATATCATCTACAAATAGGCATAATTTGGCTTCTCCTGTTTGTATCTCTTTAATTTCATTTTCTTGTCTTACTGCTTTGAGCACCATTTGAGAAGGAGTGGGAAATCACAGACAGCCCTGTTTTATTCCTGATTTTAATGGAATTGGTTCTAGTTTTTCTTCATTTTTTTTTCCCCAACCGGGTCTTGTTATGTAGCCCAGGCTGGCCCTGAATTCTTCATCCTCCTGACTCAGTCTCCCAAGTGCTAGAATTGTAGGCATGTAATTCCTCTCTGGCTTTGAACCCTTCTTTGATAGTTAAGTTGTAGGCAATGGGATTTTATCCTGCAATGTGAAACAATGGAGCAGACAGAATCCTCCAGGGGTTTGGGAAATTATTCTCATCACCAGGAGCCTCCTCCTGCTGCCAAGTGCATGAATCACCTACCACAGTCCTCCAGGCACAGGACACACACCCACACACACACACACACACACACACACACACACACACCTTGCTATCTAGTTGAGGATGACTTTGTACTCCTGATCCCTCTCCCCCACCCACCTCTCAAGTGCTGGTGCGGTGCAAGGATTCTAAGTGTGACCCACCACTCTCAGATTAATATTTTCCCAGTCTCGGGATGGAACCTAGGGTCTCACACATGCTTGTTAAGTGTCCCACCACTGAACTACAGCCCTATAATTTAATATAAATGCCATGTTATTATTGGTATCAGTTGTTCTTGTTTGTCCTAATAGGTAGCATACTAAACTTTCCTTTTATATACAGAAAAGGTATGGACAGACTCAGTGCCCAATTCTTTGCCATATAATATGTCCACATCAAATTCAAAGAATTCAAAGAGGTAAAGTAGTAAGTTGCTATTTCACACATTCTATATCTTTAAGGTTTTTAACTGCAATTTCCTAGCATTTGCATCTTTACAGGTACCATTTGGGTTTCACTTTGTTATGCATTCCTTTACAGAAATAATCAGTGAGAAGCAGCAGCACTGCTTCTCCATTACATAGGAGAGCCATTCTGGTGTTGCGTTTCCCACAGGAAAAATGTTCCATATTCATTTCACAACATTCAGGCTGATGTGTGAAATTCTCTTCTTTCTAGGTAACAGAAGGCAAAGTGGAACTTAGCGGGGTTGAGGGCATGGCCAGCATCTCAGTCAGTCGGGAGAGAGAACAGAGTTAGAATCCACTTAATACGCCCTAGAGCCTCTCAGCCACCAAGTCAGTGTCAGGACGATCAGAGTCACGGCCCATCGTATCCAGAGTCCTTTGGCTGCAGTAGGGTGGTTGGGATTGAATGAATGTATTCTTCAGGCAGTGGCTCTGGGCATAGACTTACTTAGGTGTGCAAGAGCTGGCCAATGTCTGGCTAGGCATGGAACAGGCCTCTGAGTGAAGGCCTAGTCCCAGCACCCCGGGCAGCTGCAAGCCAGGTGGGCACCATGCCTCTGGGCCTGCCAGGGCCTCCCTCCACACCCCGTACACCTTCCTGCCAGTGGTTTCCTGTTAGGTGGCCCTCCCCTTTGAGCCTCTGCTCAGTCTCTTTCCCCTCTGCACCCCTCCACCGCAATGAGTTTCCTGCATCTTTTCCCTGGTGGGTTTCTGTTCTCCTCACTTCCCTCCGCCCTGCAACTGGCGGGTTTTCCCTCTTACTGTCAATCTGGTGGTTTCTTCAGAGTCCCTCCTCAAAGGCCATCTGTCCTGAATCTGTGGATTCCCTGTGTTCCTACCCTGCCTGGCAGCTTCATCAGGGAGGATGTGCTCATCCGACACAGATTCACCCAGACCTGCCCTGGGCATAGTAACAAACATACAGTTCTTTTGAATAGCTTGAGCATGTTTACACCAGAATGTGCAATGTTTTCTATAAAAAGTTACATGTGCAAGCATCTTTGGGAGCTCGGAGGAGACTGCCACATACCCATGGAGGGCAGAGGGCAGGATCACAAGAACCCTGCAGTGGTGTCGCAAGATTGCAGGTGCAGAAGGGCATTGCACACAGCAGTAGGCCACGGGCAGAAGCCCACGAGCATGCTAATTCAGGCGTCCTGTTCAGGAAGGCAGCAAATGGATCTTTGAGGCTGTGACGCCTGATCTATGTAAGAAGTGTGGGCAGAAGAACGGAATCTGGAAGGGTATGGAACATCCTCTCTCAGGGATGGGCAGGTACCGTACTGTCTGTGGTCCATGGTAACGGGCTGACTCTGCATTGTGTATCCAATTCTCATTTTCCAGTTGGGAAAGTGCAGAATGCTTTTCCCTAGGCAGTAGTCCACAGCAGAGCCAAAGGCTCCCAAATGTGACTGCCATAGCAACAGCCACTCAAGGTGGCATCAGAGTCTCAGCTCTTGAGAGTTTGGCCCCCTCTGACCTGGCAGTGGATCACCTCAGCCACTTCCTTTGAGGAAAGAATTCCACAGTATAAACAAGTAGGGGGGTGGGATTCACATTGTGTAGGAACACAGTAGGTATCTGTGGTAAGCAAAGAAAAATGAATCTTTAATTTGGGTGAAATCATCATTTCTCAAACATTTCGATCATTTTTGGGGTGAGGGGTATCACTAAATACCTAGCAGCCTCAAGGGAGGAGTTCACATTGAACTGGGCTGGATTACATGAGCCCAGCCTGACTTTCAGCCCTAAAACCTGCGGTTTGTGGACAGAGATCAGTCACGTGGCTGGGACTAATAATAAAAATGTAACTGGGCTACGGAAGTGCTGACATTTATCCTAACAAGACCATGAGCTGGTGACGGGGCGCAGCTTCGGGGAAGAGTGTGGTGGTAAGGACAGAGGGTCAGTGGGAAGCACAGAGGTCACAGCGGGAGAGAAACAGTACAGGAAACATACAGGCAGACAGACAGACAACATAGACAGCCCTGATCAGGCGACACAGAAGCTCGTGGTAGATGCAAAGCATGAGGACGTCCCGGACATTCCTGGGTACCAAGAACGGCTCAGACGGAGATCGGGAGGCCAGAAGAAGAGCCTCCATCTCTTGGTGTGAGAAGTCTGCTTCCTCAGGACCACAGGGGCCATAAGAAGGAACTGTGAAGAGTGGACTAGGTGAAAGGTGGGAGGGTCCAGCATGAAAGCATGGCAGGTGGTAGCAGTGTTCCTGGAGTATTGTTCAGCCTGCAGAAGGCTGAAACCCTTAGCTTTACATGGGCGGGACTAGAGGACGTTATGTTAGGTGATCTAATTAAACACGAAAGACAAATACCTCATGTCCTCGTGCATATGAGGAAGCTGAATGTAGACTAGTGATTACTCAAGGGCCGGGAAGTATGGTAAGGTAAGGATGATAGAAAAGGATCCCCGATGCCTCAGGGAACCCCAATAATGTGCATAGCATGTGTATGTTAATCAAACATAAAAGTATTGTTTTAAAAAAGCACAACGTGACCTCAGGACCAGTGAAACAGAGATCTAGACAGCCTGGGGTGGGGCAAAAGGAAGAGGAAATGCTGAAGTACCCTGACAGAAGAAGATCCAGGAGCCAGTCACCTGTAATTCACCCACTTAGTATGAGTGACTACAGGTTTAGGGGCACCACCTGTCTCCCCTTCCAGTCACACCCCTATCACGTGTCTATACCACGTCACACCCCACCTCCCAGTGTCTTTTGGCCTCTGCTTCCCCTCAAGTTTCTATCCAATTTCTATCCTTCATTGCCAAACTTCTTTGAAGACATTCAGTGCCCTGTTTACCACTTCCGGGATAGACGCGCCACATCCAGTTCAGCATGGGCCCAGGCAGTTCCTTCCACCTTCCTGTGAGTCCGGGAGCTGCTAGTCCTGTCACACAGGTAACCAGGTTTGAGTCCACCAGACCTAGAGCCACAGCTACCTTTCATGCTCAGACAGCATGCCTTATGCCTGCCCCGAAACGGTTTGTTCTGCGACTCTGGGCTCTTACGCCCTGGGTGGGTGAATCCTTGAATTCTTGCCCCAGAACTTCCCACCTGAATGTAGAATAGGCCGGAACCAGTCAGAAGTCATCAGTGTGAGAACCTTGACTCATTCCCACAATCCTTGATGAAGCCTCAGTCCTCAGAAGGCGCTGGCAGGCAGATGCATGCTTTACCACAGAATGCAAATTTCCGTGTTGCCAGACAAATCACTCACCACAGAACTGCGACTGTCCCCAGTGACAGAACTTGGGTCACAGGTGTTTACAGATTCACTTCAATAAAGTAACACACATTGTGGGCACTATCCAAGCTGACTTTAATGGCTGCATCTTCCAAGATGCCATGATTCGGTGTTTAAGGTCTTACTGGTTCATAGAAGGCAAGGCAACAGAACAATATAAAACGTACACCAACGAACCAAAGGTTCACAATCAGAACAACCAAAATTCCCTATCGTTCTGAAAAGCAACAACCAACAGTTTCATGGAACCAAGAAAGGACCATTTCCACAGGCAGATGGAGCTGGGTCTCTGCAGTCAAGAGCAATGGGGACCCCTGGGAAATGAAGCGGACCACAACCACTGAGGTTATATGACTAACCTACTTTTCAAGGGATAATCTTTAAAATTCTATTTATTTATCTATCTATCTATCTGTCTACTTATTTATATGTGTATGAGTGTTTAGCCTTATCATGTGTACCCCGTGTGTGCCTGGTGCTATGGTCAGAAAGGGGAATCAGGATCCCTTTGGACCTGGAATTACGGATGGTTGTGAGCCAACATGTGTGCTGGGAACCGAACCTGGGTCTATCTGTAAGAGCAGCAAGTGCTTTTAACCACGGAGCCATGTTTCCAGTCCCCATCAAAGGACTATCGAAAAGGTATGGTCTGGTAGGTAACTGACATTTCTTGACTTCCTTTGCAGTACAGAAAATAAAAGTATAGCACAGCCTGTAGCCCCTAGCTACTAGGACGACTGAGGCAGATGGGTCACTTGAGCTCATGAGTTGGAGACCAGCCTGGAGAGCCAAACAATCAAACAAAGCCAGAGCACAGCATGACACCAAAGGCATCTTCAGGGTGAGGAACTAGCCGTTGGTGTTGTCTTTACTAGCTCAGTATTTCTTTGTCACACGGAGTCTCTAGGCTGAAAGAAGTAACTAGAAACACCATTTACTTAGTAGCTAAGTCCAAACAGAAAGTGTCGATGAACATGGGGTGCAGGTGGATGGTGGGGCACTTGCCTAGCGCCTGTGAAGCCCTGCAGTCTGTCCCTAGCACTGAAAAAGACGTACTGATACCATTTGAAAAGATCATATACCTGAGTTGAAAGAAAACTACTCCGTTCTTGAATAGCTTCCCAAACTCTCAGAACTGACTTCTCAAACCTTCCTTTAGAGACAGATGCTGAGGCTCAGCGTTGAGTGACTCCCCAAGGCTTTGGCCCGGAATTGGTTCCGACTTGTTTCTATCTGAGCTCTCTCTGCAATTTAAAATCTCTTCGTGTATAAATGTAAACTCTTAGAGGGCAAAAAAAGGCCTGGGTCGTGTCAGAGCATCCTGCCACACCCATGCGGAATCATACACTGAACAACCTGTGTCCAAGGAACCCCGTGTTACAGCATCTTGGCGCACATGTTTGTGTGTGTGTGTGTGTGTGTGTGTGTGTGTGTGCAAACCTGCCCCACTGAACAGGATTGAGGGAAACGGATAAAGGATGGTTGATGGCGGCAGGCTGGCCAGAGGTGGCCAAGGGTAGCCAGATCCCTTACATACGAGCTGCTCTTGGTCATCTAGCCGTGGCAAGTTCTGATGTGCAGTGTGCAGGGGGGTCTGGGGGTGCTCTACCGAGGGTGCTGGTTCTCAGCCACCCGAGCACGATGCCTTCACCACCGGGCTAGGGTCAGGGGCTGCCAGGGGGCTAACCATAGTGTGCTGCAGCAGCTACACCACAGGGCAAGAGCGGCTGAAGGCGAGGCCTGCTGCCTGACACACAATGAGGATTTGGTGTCAGGGAAGACAATGGGCGGAGGAGTCACTCTGACTAGAAACAAACCAGCAGGGTGAGCATCACTGCAGGAGCACCTCGGCAGAGCTGAAGACAGCACACACACCATGTCCTGGCGTGGCTCCACGGCATCTCAGGGCACAGATTTCATTCCTGTTCTAAGAGCCAGACCCAGGGAAAGTCCCCACTTCCGCATGTAGCGTATGGTGTGGGTGTGAGCCACACTGCCCAGTTATCTGTCCTAAAAAGGCCTTTTATTTCTCCTCCCAGGAAAGCATCGAGTATGCTGGAGCAAATGCGGCTCCCACAGGAATGTATTAAACGACCTCACCTTGTGTGCCCTCCCAAGGCCCAGACCTCAGGCTACTCCAATATGCTGAGCAGTGGGTGGCTGACAGAAAATGCATCCCCAGGGCTGTGGACAGGAGGACCATAAAGAGTAAGTGGGTCTGCCATGTTGCAACGAGGCTAAGCTCTCAAGCCTGAAATGTAACAAAGTTAAGAACACAGCACTCACAGACCTCAGACAGCTGGGGGCCCTGGGAGTTTGCCGTGAGCCGGAGCTGTACAAAAACAACCCAGGGCTCGGGAGCCAAACAGTGGGATAGCCAAAGATGGGATGAGAAGTCTCTTCCTCCGGCTTCCAGCTCTGCAGCCTGTTGCCCTGTACACACAAGATCAGCAGCTCTGGCCTGCCAGACTTCTCACCTCCTGACGTGCAATGCCATGGTCAATTCCAGAGGCCAGCTGGGTATGCAAAGGGACTGCAGTGCCGAGATGCCCTCTGACCCAGTACTTCATTTGATCCTCACACTACTCAATGAGATGGTCATACACACGACACCCAAACAAACGGTCACTCCTGAGACGTCTATGACAGCCTGAGGCCACACAGCTAGTTCCTAAGTCCTGACACCCTCACACAATGTCCACCTCAACATTCTCACTATTAGACAGACAAATGTCACATACACACACGTTACGCACTATCAGTTGTCGGCTGTTCCAGGACAATGCATCCCCACAAAGTTGCAACCTGGCACAGATGTGACTCACCTCGCAGTGACGAGCCTGTTACTAGAACGGGATACCAGAAATGATCTTCAGAATGCTTGATATGATTCTAACATTCCACAGAAGTTTGAGTGATCTCAGACAGGCTCCCATTATCTGAAGGGGCACCATGAAATTCAAAACTAAACTCCTTTCAATTCACATTTCTTCAGAAGAGGCATACCCAGGACTTGGGATACAGCTCTGCTGCAGAACGTTCTAACATGCATGGGCCTGAGCTCTGCTTCAGCACCAAAAACCACCACCACCAACACATGCCATGCTAGTCTGCACTATTTTGAGTTAAGGAGGAGAAGAGTCATCACTGTATAAAATGACGTTTGTTTCTATTGCAAAGAGCTTAGTTGTGTCTTTGAAGGACTTTCCGCTCCTCTCTAGCCTTCTAAACCCGCAGCAAGGCACTAACAGTATAGTGTAGAACACCCCTGAGGCCCAGCCTAGGCAGGAGCCTCACTCAAGCAAGTGCTCCAGTAGCCCAATATATCTGTCCCAAAGGAAAGTCCCCAGGCTTCTGACAGACTAGAAACCTCAAGGATACCAATTAATGAACACACACACACACACACACACACACACACACAGTATTTTGAATATCAGAAGATTTCCATTTTGCTAATTCGCCATGCTGGATCTGATTTTCTAAGCACATGCAGGCTGTTTCCAGTCAGTAACAGATGAGAAAGCTGCACTAGGAGTCTGTATTAGTGCTCACTATTCAAACTTGTCTTCAGTTGAACAATGAACCCCAATCAGTAACTTGGGAAGCTTGAAAAAGGTACCTGCAAATCATATACGTGATATCTCCAGATAAGACTAAACAACATAGGTGATCTGAATAGGCATTTCTCCAAAGATGTGTAAAAGGCCTTCAGTCCTGAAGAGACTCAACGTTATTAACCATTAGGAAGAAAGGAAGGAGGGAGTGTGTGTGTGTGTGTGTGTGTGTGTGTGTGTGTGTGTGTGTATGGTGCTGAGGATGGAACCCTGGGCCTCATGCATACCACGTAAGCATGAGCTTACAATGAGCAACACCCGTCACTCCTTATTAACTGTTTGGGAAATGCAAATCAAATCAAAACCACATCATACCTGCTCAGGCTGCCATAACAAAATACTACTTTCTCATAGTCCTAGAGAACTATGGCAGCCTGAGGTCAGGGATGTCTGCGTGGTCAGGGTCTGGTAAGGGCTTTCCTGCTGGCTTATAGATGGTCTCCCTCACTGAAGACTCAGTACTTAAGAACACTCACTGCTTTGCAGACCAAGGTTCAGTTCCTAGCACCTGCACGGCAGCTCACAAACTGCCTAGAACTCCAGTTCCAGGAGATCCAATGCCCTCTTCTGACCTCTCCCACAGCAGAGAGGAAGAGGCAGGCAGAGAATAAGAAGGAGAAGAAAGAGAGGGGTTGCCTTTTTATCAGAGTACCAATCCCATCACAATGCTTACAGGAGTCTAATTTCCATTACTACAACAAAATACCAAAGGCTGGGTGATGTATAAAGAAAAAAAGCTTACTTAGTTCATTGTTCTATAGGATCCTATAAGACCAAGATCAGGTGACCCCATCACTTTGGTCATTGGTGAGGGCTCCCTTGGCTTTGTCACTTATACTGGATGGCATGGCTGGGGAAGTGCATATGAAGAAGAGTTCACATGGAAAGGCCGAAGCCAGAAGGGGTTTCTTTGTAAGAACTCTCTCAGGATCTCAGGTGGCTTCATGACAACTACATCCCTCCTTCCAAGGGCAGATCCTTAATGACATGATTACCTAATACTAGGCCACACCTCTCAAAGGTTCTACCACCTCCCAGCATCACACAGAGGACCAGATTTCTTCTTTCTTTTTCCCCCCAAGACAGGGCTTCTCTGTGTAGTTGTGGTGCCTGTCCTGGATCTCACTCTGTAGACCAGGCTGTGCTCGAACTCACAGAGATCTGCCTGTCTATGCCTCCCAGGTACTGGGTTAAAGGCGTGCGCCACCACCGCCCGGCTTGAGGACCAGATTTCTATCACGTGGCCCTGGAAAGACAAAAACCACAACCAAACCATGGCAGGATCCAACTCTCAAGCTCATCTAACCCGTTACCTCTCCAAAGCTCCCAGTATAGGTACAGTGGCTTTGCATGGTGGCGCACACCTTAAATCCCAGCACTCAGGAGGCAGAGGCAGATAGATCTCTGTGAGTTCCAGGCCTGCCCGGTCTATGTTGTGAGTTCTAGGCCATCCAGGGCTGTGTAGTGAGATTCTATCTCAAAAAAACAAAACAAATAGTCACGAGGATTAGGGCTTCAGCACTAGAACCTGAGGATGCAAAGTCAGCTTCCTATTGCTACAATAAAATTCCAGACACATTGTGTCCTGTGGAGTTGGTTGATGTTTGTGCTTTCTACAGCTCGACAGTGGCAAAGGGTCAGAGCAGGCCACATTGACACAAAGTGATGAGCCAGCAGCCGAACAGTCAGCCAAAGAAGAAAACAAAGTCAAGATGCCCCAAAAAGAGCTAAAGAAGCCAGAGGTTTGCTTTATCTCTGCTTTTTCAATACTGGAGATCAAAGGTCTTAAGCATTTGAGGCAAGCACTCCACTACCTAGCTATATAGTCTTAGTTGTCTTAGAGTTTATTCTGTGATAGGTCTCACTAAGTTGCCCAGTGTGGCCTGAAACTTGCAATCCTCCTGCCTCAGGTCCTGGGCAGCTGCACCACTAGGCCTAACCAAAGCCCAGAGTTTAGAAACAGATGAGCTCAATGCTCAGTACTCAGATCATCACCAGAGGGGCTGGGGGACAGCGCAGACAGGAAAGCATTGGCTGCCCAGCCTAAGGACATGAGCTCAGCTCTCCAGCATGTAAGCAAAACAGCCAGTGTGATCTCACACTCCTACAGTCCCAGTGCTGGGGACCTGGAGGCAAGCCTCACTGGCCAGCCAGGTTAGCTGAGTCCGTGAACTCCAGGTTCTTAAAAAATAAGACACCACTGCCAATCTCGGGCCTCCGTGTGCATGCGCATACATGTGCAAACACAACCATCCCTCCCGCATACGCAGAGAAAGAAAGTCAATTTTAGGAACCAGTGTGAAGGAATCAACCCATCCATGTAGCTAAATAAGTGTTAGGATCAGAGGGTGGAAATGGAGAAGGAAAAATACACAAATAAATAACTGTCAAAGTTTTTACCAATTTAATAAAGCCACTAACTTACACACTGAAGAGGCTGTAAGAGCTACAAGTGAGAAAGAGACACATCATCATCAACTGCTAAAAGTTCATAAAGTCTGGGGGCTGGACAGGTGGCTCAGTGGTTAAGAGAACTTGCTGCTCTTTCAGAGGACCCAGGTTCGATTCCCAGCACCAACATGACTGCTCACAACCATCTGTAACTCCAGTTCCAGAGGAACCAACACCTTCTTCTGGCCTCTGCAGGCAAAATACCCATACACATAAAAGAAAATTTAAATTTACTTATTTAATTAATTAAATTTATTTAAACGGCATGTAAATTAAATTTAAATTAATAAAGTCTTAGAAGCAGAGGTAGCAGGGGTTACATGGGTAAATTAGCTGGTAAAGTGTATGCTAACACTTGAGTTCAGATCTCTAACACGCACAGAAAAAAAATTCAGACGCAGCAGTACACATCTGAATACCAGAGCCAGCAAGCAGGCACAAGGTGGGTGATGGTGCTCACCACCAGCCAGCCTAGTCAACTGGTAAGTTCTACATTTAGCAAGACCCTGCCTCAAAAAATAAGGTGGAGAGAGATTGAAGAAGACACCCAGCATTGCCCTCTGGCCTGTGTGTGTGTGTGTGTGTGTGTGTGTGTGTGTGTGTGTCTTTCTGCGCACGTGCGCGCACACACACACACACACACACAGACAGAAAGACACACACACACACACACACACACACACACACAGTGGAGGCAGTAGGAGCGGACAGGTAGGAACAGTGATTTTGAGAAGGACAACAGCCTTCTCATCAGAAACCACAGAGATTTGAAATAACATCTGTAAAGTGCTGAAAGGAAACATAATAATTTTGGCATCCGGAAAAAAAAATTCAAAAACCAAGAATGGGATAAAGACATTTCCAGGTAAATGAGATGAGAGACTGCTACAGGATAGCCATGCCCACAGGGGTGTTGAGAAAGGATATTCACTGGCTGCAAATGGGTGGATGTCCAGACAAGAAGCGAGAGTTGAAAATGTGAGCATATGAAAGCTTTTCAAAATTAAAAGGCAACTGGCCAAAGCAAAAATATTAACGTTTAGACATAAAGATATGACAGTGTACTAAGACACGGAGATGGAACTTTACTGCCGTCAGTTACATCTGCAGAATGTGTCTACAAAGAGGTGTGAGCGAAGGGCGCATGCACTTAACTCTGAGCAACGACCACAGAGACAAAAACCTGAGGAAAAAAGTTGAAAAAATGAACAACCCGGTACACTTGCACTAATCCATGCAAAAATCCCACCAGATGATTAAAAGCCAGCACCACAGTAATAATGCATGTTGGCATAACCATGTTTGAGTCCCGAGAAAGATACAAATCCAAACCGATGGAGGAACACTCTACATACAGGTGTACATTTCAGAAATGTGGGGTAAGGGCTAGGAGTGTAGTTCAGTGATAGCTTGCTTGCTTGCCTAATATACACAAGACCCTAGGTTCCATGCCCAGAACAGGGGTGGGGTGGGGGGAGTGGAGCCAGGGTAAGTAAGGGTAATTGTTACAGCTTAGATGTCCAATGTCTCCACACTGAGGAAGAGAGGGCACCAGCTAGATGTTTCTGTGGGTAAAGGTGCTTGCTGCCAAGCCTAAGGGCTTGAGGGCTAGCTCCAGGACTCACATGGGGGAAAGAGAGAACCAGCTCCTGGAGCGAAGCTGTCCTCTGACTTCCACATGTCTACCCGGATGCACCCACCAAAAATAAATGAATAAATGCTAAAGAAATAAGGAATGTACAAGAGCTAGGCATTCCAGGGGATAGCTGTAATCCTAGCATTCAGGAAACTGAGGTAGAGCAGGATTGTGAGTTTGAGGCTAGCCTCGGCTACATAGGGAGGCCTGGTCAAAGGAGGAGGAATCAGAGGAGATGATGACGACCACAGCAACATGGCAACTGAATTTAGTATGAGATGTTTTTATTGGGTTTGGAGCCAGAGAAAAGACATTTGGGAAAAATTCCTGAAATTGGAATAAGGGCCGTGAATTCATCAACAACACTGTTATAATGTTAATTTCCCATTGAAATGTACTGTTGTCAGGTGAAATGTTAATATTGGGGAAAACTAAGTGAAAGGTATGTAAAATTTTTCTGTACTATTCTTTCGATATTTCTATAAGTTTAAAGTCAGCTCAAAACAAAAAGTTCAAAGGTGGCGATTAATGAAAGTAGACTAACCGTCAAAATGAAAAGACAGAGATCTAGGCGGGAGATGGCTCGGGCAGCGCTTGCCTCACCGAGGACCTGCGTTCAGACTCCCAGCACCCAGGAGAAAGAGCTGGGCATGGCAAAGCACACCTGTAAACCCCGTGCTGGCAGCCAGGAGTAGAAGGACCCTGGACCGCACTGGCCAGGCAGTTAAGCAGAGTCAGTGAGATCCAGATTCAGTGAGAGACCCTGTCTCCAAAACTGTGGAGAGCAGTTGAGGAGACAGCTACTGTCTATCTATGGTCTGTAAAGCACGCACACAGAAGCACGCACTCACACAAGCACACACAAGTATACACAAACAAGTACACACACAAGCATACACACAAGTATGTACACACACTCACACAAGCACACACATTCACACACAAGTATGTACACACACTCACACACAAGTATGTACACACACTCACATAAGCACGCACACACAGACTTGTAACAATCTGGAACAACCAAATAGAAAAGATAATACGCAAATGTTGG
>CABHPP010131711.1:7215-33857 GCA_902168425.1 Peromyscus attwateri | reverse complement strand
ACTGATTCATCTGTCATATTACAATGCACACATCTGTATAATAAATATTAAATGCATGTGCTGAGGTTGGAAGTTAAGTGTCTAAGATCTGTCTGGGTACACAAGGAGATCTTTCCTCAAAACTACAAAAATAAATGAATGAATATTAACAAGGTTCTACATAGCTTTTCCAGTTATTACAGAGCTATAAAATGTGTAAGGCTACAAAATTTTAATATGAAAAAGTAAATTGGTTCAATAAATGAGACACAATGTTCCCTTTGTTTAGTGCCCAACCTTGAATTATTATTGCTGTTGCACAATTGTCTCTTAATCTTAAATCCATATTTCGAATATGTGTTTCACTGTTTGGCCAAATGCATTATCTTACAGTATCTGTTTTCAATGTGATTGACTTTGGCACTAGTTCTCACAGCTAAGTAACAATCGATGCTCAATGATCTGAAAGGAGAGTGTATCTAGGACCCTTGACATTTTTCAAAGTTTTATAATATATGTTGGTTCTGTACATATATAGTCAATGAGGCTTCATGTCTCTCAAATGTATCTTTAGAGAATAGCATATGTAATCAGAGACATTCAAATAGCATCTTTTTGAATATTCAAAGGGAGGAATGTAAGCCATGTCTTTAGCCAGGCTGAAGCTACATAGTACAGTGAAGAGTGTGTAAGTTCCTGCTCTAAATGCAGCAAGCTGGTTCTCGCTGTTAGTGAGGATCCACAGCATCAGGTACCGTGTTCCATAATGCTGGCAGGTAAGAACAAGATTTTTCTTGCTTCAAATAAAATGGAGACATAATTAAGAATCAACCTGACCCCATGGGAACTTGGCTTTACATAGTTGACATTCTATAGCATTGTGGTTTGCGCAGGTGTCTTCCACCTCTCCATGGTATAAAAGCTGGGTCCGTGGCTTGGCATAACTGGAAGGTGGTGGAACCGTTAACAGGTGGGAGTGAGCACTTTAAGGTCACTGGAGACGCAGGTTCTGCCTGTGTTTGTTTGCTGAACCTGACTTGATCAATTGGCCACATCACACATTCTTCCTAATTTGCTGCCTCATCACTGGGCCAGAAGCAATAGGACAATAGCAAACAACAACGAAAAGTAAACTTCAAAAGATCTCAAGCTGATTCCTCTCAGGAATTTACTTCACTAGCAGAAGCTGTCTAAACATGTGTCATTGTTATAGTATGGGAAATTGTTATCTGAAAATTCTATTTTCTATACTTTCCAAATGATCCTAGCAAAATAAGCTCCTATGTTTTCCCAATGGGAAATCATATTGTGATTTAGTGATTTATGTGTTCTTAGGGAATGACAGGATAAACCCATACTTTACTTTAGAGAAATATCTCTGACAATATTATTGTGTATATAAGTAATTAAAACATTCTCTGGTTTTCCGGTCTTTCCCAATCAAACCTGATGCGGCAAATCTCAATGATGGTGCTTTTGCCCAAAGCATGTGAATGCGCTAACAGCATCTGAGAGAATACATCTTGGATTCATCACTTTGTTCTCTCTCCCAATCAGGCTTATGAAGAACTTCAGAGGAGTCCTAGCCTGGAGCCAAGAATGGTTTGCATGCTGTTGGAAGCACAGTATGGTTGTGTTCACATCACACCTGGGGCAGATACTCAACAGGATAAAAGCATTGCTAGAACTTTGTTTTATTTTAAAAGATACATTGAGCTCTCAGTTTATAGTTAACCTGAATAAATGCATGTGATGTTCCCAAGTCATAGTTATAAATCTCAGAGCTTCTGTGAATATTAGGATGTACTTAAACAATTTAAGAAATGGAGTGTTTGTTTGTTATTATCCCTGAATGAAAAGAATACATAGGGACAAAAAGTCACATCATTTTTATTTTACAAAGTTGTTTATACTAATATATCATAGTATAGAGATGATATGACGTCTCCATTTCTTGTACCTTAGTTATTATACTCATATCCTCCTAGAGAAAATCTCCAGTAGTGTTGATTAGTAACATTCTACTTTATACACTGTTCGATGTACTTTGTGATGGACACAAATCTATTCATGCTAAAGACGATGGGGAAAAAGCAAAGCCAATAAAAAAGAGTTTTGTTTGGGGAAGTATGTTATATATAGTCATATAAGGGGCTTGAGTTAGTCCGAGCCTGGACTACTAGATCAGTAATGAACGATTTCTGGAAAATTGTTCTCATCCCATTATTTGTGATAGCACGCTCTCATTCCACAGCACATTTATATCCAGAATATGAAGCATGCCACATGCTTCCAATATCTATTCTTTGGTGGCTGTTCCTCTTTATTGCTTGCTTAATAAAATCATCTTAGAAGCAAGCATAGCTGACTAAGTAAACAAGAGTTCACCATGAAAGTGACTTGCAAATTCAATCTGTAGCCATGCCTGCCAGCCAGATGAATCTGATCATACATGCATCTGTGTTTGCAAAAGGCGGGAGTGCCTGTGGACTCATAGAACTAACTGCAAAAAGAATCTAAAAATACAATACAATTCACTACAGAATATGGTGATATTTTCTTTTGTACCAAAATGTTATATGTTAATAAATAAAGTTGCCTAGGGGTCAGAGCTATCAGCAAGCCATAGCCAGAGTCTGGCGTGGTGGCGCACACCTTTAATCCCAGAACTCGGCAGGCAGAGCTAGATAGATCTCTGTGTGTTCAAGGATATAGCTAGTATTGGAGACACAGGCTCCAATGTTGGAGGTCTGTATAAACAAGCAGTCAGGTGGTTGGGTTTACGACCAATGAGAAGGCAGAACAGAATTCTATTTAAAGACGAACGCACAGGAAATACCTCCCTTTTCTCGGAGAGGTTGCTTTGGCGAAAGAGGCTAGCCAGCGGCAAGCGGGTAAGGCTCTTAGCTCTGACCTCTTGGGTTTTTCTCTTTACCTTGGCTTTGTGTTTCTTCTTTAATACATCTACAATAGAATACCAGCAGAACTAAAGATCAGCACATGGGAAGTATTTTAACAGTTTTCATAGATTTGGGTAGGTTTATTTGAGTAAGCATCTGATATATAGGAAAAGGTATGGAAAACAAATATATGGAATCAAACAGAACAAACAATGGTGATTCTATTCCTAATCCTACCCCTGGAATACAAAGCTTAGAGTTCTAAGCTGGTCACTTCCTAGTGAGTCTCCAAAATAAAATAGTGAAGCAAACATTAAAATATGGTTCCACTTTTGGTATATAGTACAGAAGTGTGACAAGAACACATACCCTGTGGACACAGAAGAACTGTACATAATACCTCCAGCCAAGAGCACTTGAGAAAGGTTGATAAATATTGCTGGTAAACACTGTAGAGAGTAAAGGTGTTACAGGAAGAAATTTATAATCACTAATTTAAAGTAATTTCTGTGACGTGATTTAAAATTATGTACAATTCAGTGTTTCCCAATTGGACTTTAATTAAGGAATATGAGAATCACTTCTAAAAGTAACTTCTTTAATAATAATTTATCTGAGATTAGATTATTGAAAAATATTAGAGTCAGAAGATATTTAAAAATCATACTCATCTGACTCTCATATTGTCTCAAACTTGGAGAACTAAATATTAATGTCTCCAAACAAGGGCTTTATTACAGATAACAAGAATGCCATGGAAAAAGAAATATAAATTGTTCAAGATTGCTAAGAGAAGTAGAATTGAGTCATGAGAACCGTATGTGCTAACTCAGGAATGAAAACCCCCATTTCAAAGATGTAGTACAAACCCATATGACTGTGGGTGGTATTTCAGCAATCCTTATTTATGGTAGAAAATCAAAATTTAACTTGATTAATTATTCATCAAGATATTGTCACACCTGTACAATAAATTTGATACATTATCTTCCTCGCTGTTACAGGGATGGCCTCCTAAAAAATACTTTCATAAGGTTAAAAATATTTTGGTGTCAGAAACAATAATAGTGTGCTAAAAATTAAGCATGAAATATCAGTTTCCACCTGTTGACATAAATTCCAAGATCATTAAGTAGTGATAAAGAAAGCATCAAAGAGGAAGCATAAAATCTATGTTAAGGGTTCAGAGACTAGGGCTGTAAGTACTGGCAGCAAAATCATGACCTGTGCTCGATCCTCATCACCCACTGATAAACCTTGGCAAGGAAACAAATAGGAGATGTGGAGAAATGATTCCCAGGGTCGCGAGATCCTAAGGGAAATCATTTGAGAGTGACCTCTGACCTTATTATGAGCATGCATATACATGTACCTTCACCTTCATATACTCATGATCATGCATACCTGCACACAAAATACAGAACTTAGTCCATCAAATAACCCAGATGCTTTCAATGTTATAGTAGTCAGACGTTTGAAATTTCAATTGGTACCACATGAACTCAGTATGGTTTTCTTGCCTATAAGATGAATCTTGAGCATTTTAGAACACCACGGATAAGGATGTGGCTCAGTAAGAAGAGTGCTTATTCATCCTACATAAGTCTTGGGTTCGATCCACAGCACAGAATAAACCAGGCTCAGAGGGGCTGATACTTTCAGTACTTGAAGGGAGTCAAATGGATTAGAAGCTCCAAGCCATTCTGAAGCATAATCAATACAACACTGAAATTAGCTATCAGAAATACATAATTAATAATTATATGTCATGCAAAATATCACAAAATATATAGATGTTATTTATAAGATAAATTTATTGAATCTACCTTCATAAGAGATATTATCATAATTTATGCAGATTTAATGACTGTTGACATGATTTAAAATTTTCTAGGTCACACATTTTCCATACTTGGTATCCCCTCATTTTAATGAAGTCTGGTACATGGATCAGGGTAGTCACTAAATGCACAACCCTCTCTGTAGCTGGAATGTAATATACAGCATCTTACCATAGTCTTGGGGAGAAATTTACAGTGAAGTTCTCTGGAAATTTATGATAGAATGAAATCACTTTCAAGAAGGGCCTTCTTTTCCCCTTTTCCTCTTAGGAATTATGTGGCTTACTACATGCATAGGTTAGCAAAAGCGCGTCTTGCAAACAAAGCTAAGAGAATCACAGAGAAATTGACTCTGAGCAACATCCTTGTTGACCTATTGAATTATCTAATCTTAAACCATCTACCTCATATTGTCTGTTCTGTGATCTTATAATCAAACAAAATCCTATCTCATTTGCTGATGTTTATCACACATTCTATTTTTTTCTTGACAATATCACCATCATTGGAAAACAAATTGTTATTTACGACTAGTTTATTTAGATTTAAATTCCTAAGACAGAATGTTAGGGGGTAGCGAGAGAGGGAGAGGATAGATATTTGACATTGGTAATTGTTCTAAACTATGACATAAGGACTTAAGGACATCTATCTATTTATAGGAAAGAAGGAGGAGGAGAGGAAAAGAGCAAGAAATAGATGTGGGAAAGGGGAAGCAGGATGGAAAGGGGGGAGATTCAGCATCACCTGCATCCATGTCAAGAGGACACTACAAGGACTTAAGTCAGCTTCCTTGAATCTGAGTGTGTTCAGTTTTCCAGTTATTTGAATTCTGACTCAGGGAATTTTAGTAGCTTGCTGTGAAATAAAGATATAATTTAGTTCTTTATCTTTTCATGATGACACGTTGTAGCTTTATCTGAGAGACATAAAAAGTTAAATTCATTATTAAATTAAGGAATTCATAAATTCCTTTTGAAGGTTAGTTGTAAACATAGAATAAAATCTCATTAATTAAGATAATTAAAGGGTTTTTTTTTTGTCAGTCTGGAAATTAGATTGGCAAACCTTGCCCAATATAATTCTTTCTGGACCTCGTCTAAAAAATAAATTTGAATCATACAGTTAGCACATGGTTTCTATGCAAATCAACATTGCTAAGATGTATCAAAATGATTAAATAATTTCTGTGTTCTATTTCCAGCTTTATGGCACCAGTAAGAAACACTTATAAAGACTTAAACAAGTTAAATAAACTCTTGAAGGCTTGGTTTACTTATCTGTAAAATGGAGTGGATTTCAGAGTTTGAAAATTCCATCCTGCAGTTACTCAGTCTGTTGGGTTTATTTATGTCTATGAAAAGTTCAAATTAGTTAGAAATAAATAACTAAGATTTTTGTTTGTTGAAATGACTCCATGTCTTTCCATCATGATGACAAAATGCCTGAGGCATTCAGCCCATAAAGAAAGGTTTAATTTGGCTAACAATTCTGGAAATTTCAATTCAGTTTATTAGGCCATTTTTTTCTGATTTAAGGCCTATGAAAAGGCAGAATGTTAAAGTGCAACCCATGGTAGAAACATCTTCTCATCACCCAGCAACAAGGGAGATGAAAGAAAAGAGGGACCATGCTGTGTATATCTCTCTATATAAATAAAATGCTGATGGGCCAGTAGCCAGGCAGGAAGTATAGGCGGGACAAGCAGAGAAGAGAATTCTGGGAATAGGAAGGCTGAGTCAGAAGATGCCAGCCTGCTGTCCAGGGAGCAGCATGTAATGGCAACAGGTAAAGCCATGGAACACGTGGTGACAAACAGATTCACAGAAATGAGCTGAGTTTAAGCATAAGAGCTAGTCAGTGGTAGCCCTGAGCTAATGGCCGAGCAGTTTAATTAATATAAGCTTCTGAGTGATTATTTTATAAGCAGTTGCGGGATTCGTGGTGATGGACAGGACTGGAGAAAACTTCAGCTACAGGTCCAAGTTCTCAAAAGCTCTACAAGGTATGACCTGCAAAATATAAAGAATTCCCATTGGCTACAGCTTCCAATAGAACTAATCTACCACGATTGCCATGTGCTGAGGATACACTTTTAACTCATGGACCTTTGGGAAACATTTATGATCCAAGAATAGCCCCCATCTCCCTCTGTAAGGAAGAGAAATAGTGAATATCTGGTATTATTCATGTCACATTATATGATTTTATATGCAAAGAATTCATATCAGCAACTAAATTCTGTTTACCTAAGCTAACTAGATAAGAGGATAAAATTAAGAAAATTCTTATATTTTATAGGTATAAAAATGTTGTTTCTTATTTTATTTATCTTTCATTTTAAAACCAGCACTTAATCTTGAAAATAAAGAATATCTAACACATTCTTGAATGAATGAATGAATGAATGAATGAATGAATAAAGATAAAGGTAAAATAATACTGTTGAAATAAATCACCATCAATTTGAATGTGATAAGCACTATCACTTTTATTTTCAATTGCATTGTTATTTTTTTAAATTTTCATACAATATATTGTTATTATATTTTTTCCTCACCTTCAAATCCTCCCATGTCCTTCTACCTTCTACCTTTCAATTTCATATTCTTTGTCCCCAAACAAATATGCAAAAATAAAGCAAAACAAAACTAAACACAAAAGATAAAAAACATTAACTCCTAAGAACAACAAAAAAAGTCTATGCACAAAAAATAGCATTTGTTTTGTGTTGGCCAACTACTCATGAGCACGGCATGTGCCGTAGAGTATGGTGTTACTCTACTGGAGAAAATTGATTTCCCCTTTTCAGCAGATATCAATTGCAAACGGCTTCATGATTAGGAATGAGACTTTGATTGTGCTTCCCCTTCTCCCTGCTGGGATTTGTCAGGCTCCAATTTGGACAGGTCGTCTGTGTGTGGCCACATCCCTGTGAGTTTGTATGTGCATCAGCTCTGTTGGGCAACCCCTCTTCCTCATAGAACACTGAGTCTTGATGGGAGGGTTTTGAGGAAGACATACCTTTTAGGGTTAAGTGCTCCATGGTCTCTAATTGTCTGAACACTGTTCACTTCCCCCTCTCAGTGCTGGTACTCTGTCTGGCTTGAACCTGCACAAGTCCTTTGAGAGTTGCCACAGTTTCTCCTAATTCACATGTCCATCTGTACTGTTGTTCTTTCTTAGAATACACCATTTCCTCACGGTCATCAATCACATTTAGTTCTTAAAATATTACTCACTCCTCTTTTGCATAGATCTGAGCCTTCAGGAGAGGAAACCATGGCAGTATGCAAAGTGCTGGAGCAGTAGCTGAAGGCTACAACCTAATCTGTAGTCTGAGACAGAGAGACTTGGCATGGCATGGACTTTCGAAACCTCAAAACCTTCCCACAGTAACACACTTCCTCCAACAAGACCATATCTCTAATCCTTGTAATCTTTTCAAACAATTCTACTCCCTGGTAACTAAGCACTTAAATACATAGTCCATGAAGGCCATTCTTATTTAAACCACCACAATGCCCAAGAATGATATAGATGGAGCTTGTGGTCTATCAAATTTTACCTATTTGAGAAACCTCCACACTGATTTTCAAAGTGATTGTACCATCTGAATTCCTACCAGCAATGAACATGCATCACATTTCCCCACACCCTTTCCAGCATGTGCTGTCATTTCTTTTAGTAATCTTGGCTATTCACCTGGGGTAAAATGTAATCTCAAAGTAGTTTGCATTTCTCTGATTTCTAAGGATGTTGAACATTTTAAAGTCTTTCTCAACCATTTATCTTTCAACTTTTAAGAATTCTCAGTTTACTTTAGTTCTATATTTCATTTTTAAATTGGGCTACTTCTTTTGTTCAGTTTTTGTTGTTTTTTATTTGTTTTTTAGTTATTTTATATTTTCTAGATAATACATATAATTTTGATAATACATATAATTTTGAATGTATTTCCCCCCATGTGTTAGTTTGCCATTGTTCAATTAATGGTGTCTTTTGCTGCTCAGAATCTTTTAAGTTTCATATTTCATTTGTTAGTTTTTGGTCTTAATGCTTTCCCCTTTATAGTACTTGCAGATGGTCCATTACTGTGCCAATGAGAAAGACAAAGCAGAAGAGATGGTGCCAGCCATCGCCATGAGAAACAAGATGTAAAGATACCAGTAAGCCACGAGCCACGTGGCAAAGTATACATTTATAGAAATGGGTTAATGTAAGATGTAAGATCTAGATAGGGAGAAGTCTGAGCCAGTAGGCCATACAGTTTGTAATTAATACAAGCCTCTGTATGTTCATGTGGGTCTGAGTGGCTGTGGGACCACGAGGTCGTGGGAGTCGGGCGGGACCAGAAAAACTTTCAGCTACAAATGATTTCAAAACAATTCCATATTTTCTCTTTTTTCAGACTCAAGGTATCCAATCTTCATTGATGCCCTTGATAAATATGTAGTTTTGTTTTGTGCAGGATGATAGACATTGGTCTATTTTCATTCTTCTACATGCAGCTTTCCAATATGACTACCATCATTGTTTCCTCACTCCAGCTCAGTCACATGTATTCAGTATCATTGGAAAATACCACACACATACAAAAGTCTTGAAAAGCCTCTTCAATATCATCAGTGACTGAAAAGGAAAATACCCTCTACAATATAAAGTAAGTTAAAAAAATTGAACATTGACAATATCCTAGAAGTCTTCCTTGTGCCTTATCAATCTCAACACTCCAGTTCTCTACAGCAAATAGTAATTGTAATAGCAATTTTGGTTGTAACTTTTGCTTTTCATTCATAGTTTTGACAGGTATTACTATTGTAGATAGCAGAGTGGTGATATAATATTTGTCATAGCATGTTTTTGCTTCTGAGCTCTTCTTCCTTTATATTTTCAGATCATTTCCCATCCATTCATCTTTAGGAAATTTATCAAATTATATTACTCTCTGCCTTCACTATCATCCATATAGTAACATTTACCCATTTACTGAAATGCCTAGATGGACAGAACTGTTGTTCAAATCACTATAATTTCACCAATAATTCTTTTGTATTTTATTTTTCCTGTAGATAATATTCATAGCAACCACAATAAAGTTCCTTAAACATGCCCCTCCAATACTAGGTCATTCTTGAACTGTTGTTATTACTAGTCATCACAATGTGTTCTGTAATCACAATTGCATATATGGTTCATCTTGAATAGATATCATCCATCAGTCATTGCAGATTTAAATGGGCCCACTTACAGAGATGCTCTCATCCTTCACAGCCTGCTACTGCAATTATAACTGCTTCCTCTCATAAATCAAGTGCTAGAACCCTTAACCACTTCATCAAATTTTGGCAAAATAGCAATCATAGTTTAATTCAATCTCTGATTCCTTTCAGTGTAGTGTGAATTCTTATTGGTCTTAATAATAGAAACCCAGAGCCAGATATTGGTGTACATGCTGAAAGATCAGAGAGACAAAGGAGCAAGCCACAACCACCTCTTTCCTCATCAACTCCTCAGCCTGAAAAGGGTGAGCTCCTGTCTCCTCCCACCTTATATTCCTCTCTCCACCCATTCATATCAGTTTCTGTCTCCACCTCCCAAGTGTTGGGATTAACAGTGTGTGCCACCACCATCTGGCTTCTGTCGTTAGCTAGCAGCTAGCTCTGCACTCTGAACTCCAAGCAAGCTTTATTTGTTAGAGCACAAAAAAAAAAAAAAAAAAAAAAAAAAAAAAAAAAAAAAAAAAAACATTTCAGTCTGGAACTCAGCAAAGCAAATTGTGTTTAAAGAAACTCCCCAAGATTTTAATGAATGAACAAACATCTAAAGTGGCTTTTATGCCTCCAGATAACCAAACTGTACATATTTCATCCACCAGTTCCCCCGTGACACTAAGTATTATTTCACTTCTTGTTTTCCCCATATGCCTTCTAACATTTTCTATGCCGTTTACATACTTTCCAAATGACTTTATTTATTTTAAAATATGAAGTCACCATAAAAGAACATCAATCCATTCCAACCACTAACTATATTTTCAAGCCAGCATCTGTACAAACATAATGTAACTCTTGCCCTTCTACAAAGATGATGTAATTATGTATCTGTATAATGCCAGATGTATGTTCTTAATTCTTTGTATTACCTACTCAGACACTTCACTAACATTTCTGTGCCCCCCATTTTACTAAAGTTTTTTTTAATCTAATACATTATTTCAATAAATATTGACACATTTAAACCAGGTCTCCTACCTTAAAAAAATTTAGACCTCTTTTCTTTAATATTTGGGTTCGTCTTTCTGGAAAAACGTTGAATAGTCATATTATGTAAAGAATTTCAGTTTCACAATATTCTTTAACTATGTATTTACTCTGATTTAACTAAAGAAGTTCTCCCCAGTTCAACAAGGTAACTCATAGTTTTGCTAACTTCCATTATCTATATGTGGCATTTGACGAAGTCACATTTGCCGACAGTGACATCTACCTCCTACTGATAGTCTTCTGATATTTTTTGTTTTGTTTTCCTCCCAGAATATAAATGGATCTACTTTTTTCTTCTTTGATAATTCCCTTTGTCTGTTAGACATTTTTCACTGGACTGCTTTTAGGGATATATGCAGCTGGTACCCTTTTCTATATAAACTTACCTGTGTAATAATCTTATGTATGATGACCATTGTAATCATACAAGATTACCCTGTCAACTCAGATTTATGTGATTCACATATCCCACTCACAACAAACAGAAAGGCTTGGCTTGGGCAGATCTGGGAATAGAACTCATGGTCTCATACATGCACTCAGTGTTCCAGTGAACTATATCACCAAATCTTCATTCGATAGTCATTATATTTCTCTTACTGGGGCAGAGAATAAGTTTGTAAGTCTCCCTATAAACACATTGATAATTCTTTGGACAAGTAAACAAATGCCATTTAATTGAAGAAAACTGCTCATCTACTACATGCTTTGAAACAGATATACCATACACCATGCATCAGATCTAGAATTACCTTTTTATCTTTGAATGTATGTGAGTAGTCCATGAAATATACAAATTATTTAATAATCTGAGTAAAACATCAGATTTAACATCCTATTTAAAACTCAATAACACATACCATTTAATGCCCATTGATGCTCATTTTTTATTTAGTTAACCACTGGTTTTACAGGGAGAGAGCATGGTCTGTGTCTGTGAATAATTACTTTAGCCAGCATGACTGCTAATATAATTGAAATTTAAAACTTTTACTACAATTAATCGGTTATTTTCATGCACTGGAATCTCTCAGAAAACATACGCCTAGTATCGTAATACTAGATTTGAGAATAAAAAGAAGAGAGAGAATAGCACAAGAGAGATGCAAGTTCCTCCTTTTTTTATTTGGATACAGAAACAAGAATCTGATTCTGCAAAATTAGGGAGTTGATTAGTGGTCATGAGAGGTGAGGAGTGCTAAGGGCAGGGAGGTTAAATGAATTTATAAGGGATAGATGTTGAGATATTTAACCAACCTGATGTTAAATGTGTTCTGGTATTCTACAGCACTGTAGGGAAGTAACTGGAAGTCAAAGCAGCTTCATATTTTATAAGGAATTATGGAGTGGAGTTCAAAGTTCCATAATATTTGTGATTAATGTTTGGAAGATGGAATGTTAATCACTGATGTGATAATTACATATTGCATAAATTGACCAATTCATCACATGAGATGATATATATATACACATATGGTTTAATGATAGTAAAGTATTTATTGGAAAATAAATAATGAGAGAAAGAGATTGAGATGGGTATCATTTTCGGTATATAAATGGTTTGTAGGAATTTTTAATTCTTGTTCCATTTACAATAGGATTAGGTATGTGTTGAGAAATTTTCTGGCTGTGTTTCTCCTGCATAATATCAAAATGTGCTATAAGGTAGATTAATAATTTCAAATATGAGATTGATGATGGAAAGCTCATGACAAACCTTTGTTTTCTCTCTGATAGTAAATACTTAGCATTTTCTACACAAAGGTACATTGTACAGATTTTCTCGTGCACTCAATGATTGAAACCAGAAGGGAGCTGAAGCAATATGGGAGGCATTTGAAAACCAGGAAGATATGTTCTTGAAATGAAATTGCTGTTTAAAAATTTGAAGAGCAATTCATATTAAAGTGTGTCTAGTATTTCTTCTGTGAGTTTGGCCATGTAATGAATAAATAGCCTTTTATTAAGGGACAGACATTTATGCAAGATACGGTGTCCTCCACAGGGTTCATAGAATTCTTTAATTCATTGTTATGAGAAACAATATTATAACTTCATTCTAAGAACAAAGTGAGCAGTTACCAATACATGATAGATCTACTAAAACAAAAAGATACAATGTATACTAATTTAGTATTTATCTGCATCTCTTTACTTAATAAGAAAGATTTGCCTTTGATATAGTGAAAAATTAATTTGTATTATAAAAATATCTAGGCAATAAATATGTGGACTAATTATTTACTTAACAAAGCTTGATGATCTCCTCTACAAATAAGAATAATTCACATAATATAAAAGTTGGATAAAATTCCTTGTAATGGTGGCACGTGCCTTTAGTTCTAGCACTCTAGAGGCAGAGACAGGTGGATCTCTCTGAGTCTGAGGCTAGCCGGTTGTACAGAGCAAGTTCCAGGATTGGCTCCAAAGCTACAGAGAAACCCTGTCTCAAAAAAAAAAAGTTCAATAAAATAACACATGAATTAAAGGAGCAGTAGTTGCTCAACTGTTCTCAGTGTGAAAACATACAAACAACAGAGGATAAATTGAAAAGTACACTTGCACAGAAAAGTTCAGCAAGCCTTTCGTCTATTTCATTAAATAATGGCTGAGAATAAATGGTTACGCCTAATTTTGCATAGGTAAAAATAAAATGGCACCCTTTTACAGTCATTGTGTGTGACCCTAATTTGTGTCTAATACCTAGTATAACATGGATTTTTGTAAACTGTTTCAAGTTGTCGCTTTCTTTTCCTTCTCCTCCTTCCTTTCTCTTTCCCACTTACTCCCCCATACACACACCCATATCTTTCTCTTTCTATTTTCTTCTTACCATCAGCAATTCTTGTATCCTGAAAGACATTTAATCTCAGGGTCTATATCCTAAAATACCTACGACAATTGAAATGTTTTACAAATTTCAAACAATGCCTGGCACATAGGAAAAAAACTATTGTTAATTATCGTTTCTATGATTTGGTCCTTTGCATTCAATATTTGTATGATGTATTTGTACATAACTATCCACATATGTACACAAGGCATTCTCGATGTTTTGGAACTATTAAAAATTGATAATATGCTTGGCCACTGAGATCACTCAGTGGGTCAAGGTAATTGCACACAAACAAGACAACTTGAGTTCAATTCCTCGGGTTGAACTACAAGGTGGCAGCAGAGAACCCACTCCAGAGAATTGTCCTGTAACTTCTACTTGTCTCTGCGACATGCATGTGACTGTAAACATCCACACACACACACACATAGTAAATAAATAAGTCAACTCTTTGTCCTTTGAATTTTTTTTACTTAGGCCCTTAATTTCTCTTAGCAATCTTTGCACATCTTTTGTCAAATGTATCTCCAAAAATTTCAGAATTTGAACCATGTGTAATTTGTATGTGACAATCACTTTAATGAAGATTTAGCCTAGAAATAAAATAAAGAATAGAAAAATAGCTGTAATTCTGAAAAAAATATTTCATTTTTAAATATTATAAATATTAGTTACTACTACAATTTACTGTTATTCCTTTAAAATTAATAGCTATACTCTAAAATCAGATGATTTGTATAATTAGTTTGACATTAAAAGGCTAATTCATTACAATATTTTCATGTATACAGCATAACTGTTTTGATGTTGTATAATCTTCATGGGGAGATGTGAATGAATGTCTAACTCAAATAGGAAATTGGCAAAAGACCATAAAGAATCAATCCAAATTTAGCATAGCACACTAATGATTGTATTGTGATTATGTACCATAGCATAAATGACTTAAAGGCAGCTGCATCCTTGAAAAGTCAATACCAACCTTCATGACAATTCAAGAAAACTGCACCTCTGAAGGTCCTCACATTACCTGAAGGCAGATTAGCCCTTTGGAGAATTCCTGTTCTTAACAATGCTTAACAATTGTATAACCTTTGATCAGCACTGCAAATTTTTAAGTTTTGGAAGTTTCCTGAACTTTCTAGTTTCAGGTAACTCCCTGAATCTTGACCTTTATATTTAAATCTTTGTTTTGGTTTATCTGTTATTTTTACCTCATACAGAATTGTATGATATGAATTTGAAAAAAAAACATCCACAGGTACAACAAGGAAAAATGACAGTCTTTGTCAAATTAACCACAATATTCTTTATTTATCATTTGTGGATCTGTGATTTTCCTGATGCAAACAAAAATAATATATCCATTTGACACACTAAGCAAGAGGATTGTATTAACAGTGGTAATGAGGAAGTCTCATGGCAGATATGTCCAGGTCCATCTCAAATATATAACAAAAGGATTCATTTGTGGAGAACATGACTATATTTAATTAACATGAGGCAGGACAGAAAGTCAACAAAATGATGGGAACATGAAAATGGAAAGGTGTCTTTCATTTCACAGTCAGCTTGAAGCTATATCTTCTGAGGATCAATAAACCCTGTAAAATTAACAATCTATCCTGTAAATCCTGCTGGCATACAGTTATTATTTTCATATACTTATATTTTATATAAAAATAAAATGACTCTAAAGTATATGACCTTGAATAGGGCCTCATTCCTTCCCCAAACATTGAGAGTCTTAAAAAGTTTACACTAAAGATATCCTGTCTCCTGTTTCCCTGTGAGATGAGAATTTTATCTAATTGATTGTAATTTCATCAAGTGCCATCATTGATATAATAGCAGTGTCAAACTCCACCATAATCCAATATGTGATTATTGTATGAAGAATGAAAGGAGATCTCCTTTGAGGAACCTGCACCCACACTTGGGTATGTATTACTTTCTTCAGAGCACAGTTTTCCTCTACCAATCATTAGGATTAATCCTAAATTAAAATACCATTAATAAAATATGCAGCTCTACTTCACGAACTGGCTAGGCTTTCAGCGCTGAAGCTGTGAATGAGTCTTGGTTCAGTCTTAATCAAGGTCCCTAAATCTCTGAGGGAACTCCTCAGACTGCAAAAGAGAACAGTAGGAAATTGTATCTCCTCTATGTTTGCTCCCAAATGATAACAACATCCCCTCAGGTTGTGGAGATGGTGGGGATTTCGTTGGGTCCTTTCCTTATTCTGCCATGCCTTGAAGAATTGGAAGAAATAAAGTTAATGTGAACAGACACAACAGCCAGCTTCAGCCTCCATTAGATGTGTCAATCCCTTCTCATATACTTCTGTTACACTGGAATCTGCTATTTCCCACTCAAGCTCAACTAGTGGAGGTTGAAAAGATGCTGATGATATTGGCACTCTATAAATTCATACAAGAAACACATAGATCAAATGTAGCAAATGGAAAAGAGAAATTATTCCAACAAAAGGAGAGAGACTGCCATGTGTTTCACTGCACATGAGCAAAGAGGGGAATCTTTTCCTGGAATTTAGGGCGGGTGTAATTCCAAGTATTTGATGGTTTCTTGGGGAATCTGTGGAAAGCCCCTAGGTTTTGATATCCATCATCAAAACAACAGAGGCTCAGATCCAGCTGAAGAGTCCAGATGGAGTGTAATAAAAGATGAATATCCTCACTGCCCTTTGCTCTTCACTGAGCTTGTTTCAATCAAAGCCTAATGTGGTCCTGCTTCATATGGCCTTCAAAGGTTTCAAAACTGTATGCGTTAGTGCAGTTCCTTGAAGCTATTTCAAAAAGTCCTCTGAACCAAAGGTCTTTGCTCCGTAAGGATATCATGAAATAAAGCATGTCAACTGCTAGTTAAATCATTTATTTATTTATTATTTGAGACTGAATCTTCCCATGGGTCCTTCCTGTCCTGGACTTCCCCAATTTCCAAAGTGCTGAGATTGCAGGGGTGAACCTCATGTTCTGCCTTCTATTTCCTCTTAATTTTAATGGCTAAAAAAAAATCATCATTTGCAATAATTTAAGCCCTAATACTTGGTTGGAGGACTCCATTTCAAATGAATCCCAATATCTACTCTCAAAAAGACGTAATATGTTTTACCATGTACATACACACATATATTTGTATGATAGATAGATAGATAGATAGATAGATAGATAGACAGACAGACAGATAGATTCACTTTTACCCTGTCTTTAAAGTCAAGTCATAAGCTTCTTCCCCGTCCAGGAAACCATGCATGAAGGATAACTTTCTCAAACACATTAAACTGTGAATAGTGTTGGTTATGTTTATATGGAGATTTTACTGGCTAATTTTATGTCAGCTTGACACAGGCCAGTGTCATCTGATAAAAGGGAACCCCAATTGAGAAAATATCTCTGTAAGGTTGTAGGCAAATCTGTAGAACATTTTCTTAATTGAGGAGGGCCCAGCCCATTGTATGGAACCACTTCTGGCAGGTGGTCCTGGGTTCTATCAGAAAGAATGTTGAGCATGGCATGGGGTACAAGCCAGTAAGCAGCACTCCTCCAGGGTGACTGCATCAGTTTCTGCCTCTGCTTCTCTTGTTAGTCTTCCTGTCCTTACTCTCTCACTGATGAACTGGTAATTGGAAGTGTAAGCTGAAATAAAGCCTTTCCCCCTCAAGTTGCTTTGGCCATGGTATTTCATCACAGAAATAATAACCCTAAGACAGAGATTAAGACTAAGGAGGCATGTAGAAAATAAGAAAAGTATTCAACACAGTAGGCACACAGTGAGCATAATCAATGTTCCCAAATAGAGGTAGAAATTCACTGGTTTTGAGAATTAAGAGAATTATGGCATTTTCTTTAAGATAGTGGGAGGAACTGTCACAAATTCTGAGAAAAGGAGAGAGAAATCTTTTTTTTTTTCAGATTAAGAAAAAATTTACCGGAATTTCATGTTCATAGATTTTGGTGTCTTGTTGGTTTTACATGGTTTGCAGATAATACCTTTAAATTATCAGACAATAATAATGGGCTCATAATGTTTGACACATAGCAGTGATAGCATTTGAGACTCATTTTTGTCAGAAAATGAAAAAGATTAAGAGCTAGAAGGAAAAGAAGAAAGTTGAAAGGGGAAACATGGCATATTGGAGAGAGAGCCAGAAGAAGAGGGTGGGAATGAAGGAGAGAGAACGAGAGGGAACAGAAGGAGGTCAAAGGCTGGAGTGAGTGCAAATAGTTACTTCATCTACTCATTCTGGCTTCTTCACTATATCGTGTGTGTGTGTGTGTGTGTGTGTGTGTGTGTGTGTGTGTGTATGTGTGAAATACACACATTTATATCAATTCTGCTGCTCCAGCTAAATGATACGACTAAATGGAAGTTAGGCACACAACTTATAGCCTGAAGTCTTCTCCGAAGTTCACACCCCATCATCCAGGAGAACACTCCTAAACAGGGTCCATATAATCATCTGTGCTTTAAATCCCTTTGTCTCTGGGCTTCTTTGTCCAGAGGGACTACAGACAATTTTACCCCTTTGCTAAAGAAAAGCTGGCTTTGAAATTTTTTTAAAAAAAAACTTATAACCTTGTCTTCAAGAAAAGGCTTTATCACTTTTGTGTTCTCTTGTGCCTTTAGCTAAGTTCAAATACAAAGTGTTTTACCAGCACACAGCCTGTGGCCAGAAGTACAATTGCTTTGCCTACGGCTGTTCTTAAGAACTTACCTAACTTCACCTCTGGAATTTTCAGACCTCAAGCAGTGTGCCTCTTCAGTGACAGCCAAAGCGCTCATCTCTGTCCTCTATTTTTATTTGGGGGTGATATCGGTTCCTTTTCCCATTTATTTCCACCCATTTCCGAAGCATGGGTTTATAGGGACTGAAATTTTCTGGCACTTTGCAGATTCCTCTTGTTGTGCCTAATATTGTGATTCTTTTTCCATTCTTTCCTTCTGTCTTCAGGCCTAAGCCTCTCTTTGCTAACAACCTTCTCTATACTTTTTATTGGGTTTCATTTATCGTGACACCTACAAATTGTAGTGTTGAGGAAAAAAATCCATTTTTTCACACAAATCTTTTCTATCTTCTCCTCCTAACTTTGATAATGCCACCCAAAGGATACAATTTATCCACTTAATATCTATCCTCATCCCAAGATCAATCCATTGTTGTCTATTTTCCTTCCCCAAAGAAGACTTCATCTTTGCTGAGACACACCTCATACTTCTAAACTCATAAATTTCCCTGTGGAACAGAGAGGAAGATTTTGCCTCCTACATCAAACATTTGGATGTGTTTATAATATAATACGGAGTAGTTTATGCTGAGAATGCCTATCTTTTCTCAGTAAAGTGATGGAATTTGGAAAAATGAAAGTATTTCTTATAGTCAGGAAAGAAAGGCACAAAGCAGATGTCAGAGAGAATCAATGTATTTATTATCCACAGTCTGTAAAATAAAACACACAGTAAACCCTTGTTATCAGTCCCAAGCTGCAATGGATAAGTGCTTGTGTAAACTCTACACTGATATTTGAACTTCAAATATATTTGAATTACCATAATGTTTTAGGGTTTTCGTCTGTTCATATTTGTTAAATAATCCACAGAACTCAACTTTTAAGTAATATATTGTACATGAGTATGTTTGTATGTGTTTATTACATGGAGAAAAATATTTTCTTACTCTATCTATAAAAAACAACTTTTCATTTAGCATATCTATACACGTAACATTGCATGTATGTCTCTAGTAACATATCTACAAACAAAAGTTTTTCCAAGATATCTGTTTTTGATTTGGCATCAAAGAATATATCAAAGACTTTCTAATTTATACTTTTCCAATCTATAGCTGTAAAATACATCTGTAGCTCAGAGATAAAAATATTATGATTTTTGAAGAACTGATTATGGAAATTCTTGTTTCTTTGCTTCACCAATGCCTAACTTATAGCCAATGTAACTCATCATTCAAAATATGATTTGGTGAATTTTAAAAGCTGAATACATATAATAAGTGTATCCATAATACACAAACATAGCAAACATGAAATGGAATAACTATTAGAAACATGATAGAAGCATTCCAATAATCCAAACAGGGCAGCTACTGCTCTGTGCAGTCAGAGGCCTCCCCTCATATGTGAGGTGGGCAGCCATGGTGGAGCTCAGTCCACTGCCTGTGAGTTACTCTCTCTAATATATACTCACAAAAATGCAGAGACATTTTCCCTACTTGGAGGGTAACACTGAGAACAAGAAGCCAACCTTTTCTATCTTATTTCCTCTCTAATAACTTTTAATGGAAATATTGCTGATGATACAGAAATATTATTGTTTCAATAAAAAGCATTTTATTTATGTCATAGGCTTGAAATATGATCACAGTGCCTATTGATGCATGTGTATACATATGCTAGTAATAGTGAATAAATAATAATAGGTGATTATAACTCTTTGTTTTCACTGGTTTCTCTCTATTTATTTAAAAGTTCCTACACTGAGTTGTTTTATATTCTCGCAGAAAACAATTAAAGACAAATTATCTTGTTTACCCCACATGTTTATCTTTTATATTAGATTTTTATGTGGATATATTCTGTAAGTTATATTTCATCAAATTTGTCTCTTAAGTCTTTTTGGGGTGGGAGTGAGAGTTGAATCCAGACCACTATGTACACTAAACACACCCTCTGGCTAAGCTGCCATGAACGATTTAAATAGACTTTATCATCCTGCATGCTTAACTCCAGATTTCAATGGTGTCTTAGTTGGGGTTTCTATGGCTGTGAAAAAGCACCACGACAATGCCAACTCTTATAAAGGGAAACATTTAATTGGGGATGACTTACAGTTTCAGAGGTTTAGTTCATTATCATCCTGGTGGGAATAGCCACATGCCAGAAGACACGGTGCTGGAGAAAGAGCTGAGAGTTCTATATCTTGATCTGTAGGCAACAGAAAGTGAACTGTGTGCCGCACTAGGTGTAGCTTGAGCAAAAGAGACTTCAAAGCCCACCCACACAGTAACACACTTCCTCCAACAAGGCCACAAGGACTCCAACAAAGCCATTCCTCCTAATAGTACCACTCCCTATGGGGACCATTTTCCTTCAAACCACTACAAATGGCATTATCAGAACATTGAAATTTTTCTTTAGAAACACTGTTTATGTCTCGAAAGTCTGATTTTTCTTCTGTTCTTGATATTGCTAATACTGAAACAGATTTCTCCAAGTTTGTTTTCTTAGTACTGTTTTGAGGAGTGCACCTCTAAACAGTATCTATAGACAACTTACTCACACTATGTCTCTTCATCTTTGCTTTATGAACATCAAAGTGATAGGCCTATTTGGTGTTGATTTATCAATTAAAAAACAACAAATATCTACAGTATATTATTGTTTAATACCTGCATTAGGCCTTCTACAATCACCTAAAACATACAGGAACCTTTGCATTGCATTGCTGTGTAGGAATATCAAAATCTGTTCCGGTGCTTTTCTTCTGGATGTGGAAAATTCCAAGTCCTGGCTTCAATTTGCACTTACCTATGGCAGCATTTGATACACAGTCATACATCTCTAACATGCAGAACTCATTATCTATTTTGAATTTTAGATCTACTTTCAAATTTGAATTTCAAATCTACTTGTGAATGCAGGTGGTTAGGAGTTCAGTTTCCTGGTGGCATTATTCATATGCCACTTTCCCCAGAATACCACTCGTGTTCAAAAGTTTTGTCACTCATGCAAATCTTTCATAGCATCCTTCTTCAATTCATCCATTGCATCCCTTAGAGCAGTGTTTCTCAACATTCTTAATGCTTCGACCATTTTATTCAGTTCCTTGTGTTGTGGTGACTCCCAACCATAAAATTATGTTGTTTCTCCTTCATAACTGTAATTCCACCACAGTTATGAATCTTAATGGAAATATATTTGGAGATAGTGATTTGCCAACTGGGTTGCAACTCACAGGTTGAGAACTGCTGACTTAGAGCTTTATCAAATAGATTTTGTCAGGTTTTCTCTTTGTTTTTGTTTTTTTTAATTTTAAATGCCGAATGTCATTTATTGAAGGGGGGAGGAGATCTTAAATACAGGCTTACAGCACAATGGGAGGACCCCGGTTCTCTTTGTTTTTTAACATTAGATACTTTTCAAATGTGATTTTTAACACTATGTCTCAAAGTTTTCATAATAATATTTTACATAATGACTGGCAAAAATGAGTATGTTTATAATCAATAGCCATTAGTCAAGAAAAGCAAAAAAAAAAGTTCTTAAATGTTTTAAATGAGATTTTGGAAAATAGACTCTCTGCTGCTGAAGACACAGTCTGAAGTGTTCTGCATTCAGTGTGTAAATTTTCATGTCTTATTTTGGAGAGTATTAATATCATGTAAATTATGGTGTTCAAAATAAAATTTTAATATTTTTGTCACTTTTACTTGTTGAGTCTCATATCTTTTAAATCGTGAGTTGTTCCATCAAGCCCCAGGGATCTGCCTGTCTCTATCTTCCCAGTAATAGAATTACAAGGGTGTGTCACTGGACTCTGCTTTTTCACATGGGTTTAGGGGACTGAACTCAGGTTCATACTTACCCATTAAGCTCTCTATTGACTGCATCATCTGAGAAGGCCAGGCAAATACCATGACAGGCTCCTAATAACTCACTTAAGAACCAGGCCTCAGTTCCTGCCTCTTGAAACTAGACAGGTAGTTTCTGAGGGAGCCACAAACAAAGGACAATCCATCTTCAATGCCCCTGATAGCAGGAACAAGACAGACAGGTAGCACAGTAGCCCAAGCCACTGGGCCAGCCTGTAAGGCAAATTGCTAAACGGTCTTATTAACAAAAAACCCAGAGTCAGATATTAGGGTAAAAACTGAGAAATCAGGGAAGCAGAAAGAAGCCAGCCATGTTCTTACCACTGGAAATCCTCAGCCCAACAGGCAACTACTTCCTGTATACCCACACCTTTATGCCTTTCTGTCCCTGCCATCTCACTTCTTCTCTGCACCCAGCTACATCATTTCCTCTTTCTGCCCAGCTCTGTCATTTCCTATCTGTCTATATAGACCTCCAGACCTCCAAGGTTAGTGCTGGGAATAAAGGCATGTGCCACTATGCCTGGCTCTGTTCCCAGTGTGGCCTTGAACTCATAGAGATCCAGATGGATCTCTGCCTCCCAAATGCTGGGATTAAAGGCAATTGTCTGACTTCTATGTTTAACATAGTGGCTGGCTTTTTCCTCTGGTCTTCAGATAAGCTTTATTGGGTTACAGAAATAAAATATCACCATACCAGCCCCCACAGTCAGTGGCTCAAGGTAATACCCAAATAAGAATAAGGCCTAGGACTTGTCCAGGCCTGCCCCAAAATGGAAAAACTAGAGCCTTATCCAGTCCCTGCCAACTCTAGCCAATTAGGAATGCACTATGATTGCCACTCACATAAGCCAGTCATATCTGAGATGACTTAACTATCACTAAAACGCCTCTTAGCTGTGAATAAAAGAAGTATGCAAGTCTCTTTCAAGGTCTTCATCTTGCCTTTGTGTTGGATGGGTGGCCCCAGCATACTGGTACCTTTACTCTTGAGATAATAAATGCTCTTGTTGATTACATACGTAGGTGATGGTCTTTTGTGGGACTTCTCCAGAATCCTAACATCATCCTCTCAGCATCATATTTCCTGAAGCACCTTACATTGACATTGTTACCCTTGTCCAGGTGACAGGCATCTCTGTTGTCCTGACATTCAGCAATACTATAGCACTTTAAAATTTGGTTTCATTCTCTCATATAAATTGCTACCAGGAATGATAACCACTCTGTAGTAAGTACCTGACTGTAGAGAAATATTAGGTTCACATGTAATAATCAGATGAGATACAATGAAGAGGCACAACTAAAATCACTTAAACAAAAGAAACTTACTACTCAAAATTCCAGGACTCGAGTGTTTCCAAGTGGCAAAGAGCTCTCCGGCACATCAAGTGAGGGGCAAATGAACCTGAAGGACAAGATTTTATCGATAGTGTGTTCTCCAGATTTCCCCCATGGGACTTAGAGATTGACTGGCTTTTGGGAAATGTACATGGGAAAGGAAAATATGTACTGTACTCTTGTGTCCACTTTTGGGTTTAAATGTGTTTAGTGGCTATGGAATTTGTTGAGTCTGAAGTTAATGAGATAAAGCACACACACACACACACACACACAAAAACTTTTCAGGGAGGGACAATTTTAAATTGGCAAATGTTGATATACAGCTAGGTTTGAAAGTTAGATCTAAAGATAGCAACTCTATCAAGCAAGTTAATGACAAATATGATTACCACCACCATTCATTTCATAAAATGTCAGTTTGTACCATATACTAGCTGGTTTCTATAGCAGGACCTAGGCAAGGTTAGACGCAGCAGATTCACACCAGGATATTCTTGTTGACGTGTGAAAGACATTGCCATCTCAGTGATACAGCCCACAAACCCCCATGGATTATCCTGTGTCCACCTCCCTTCTCACTGTAGGAGCACTAGGATTCTACACTTGTATGCCACTTTGCCTGGCTAATGAATTCTGGGATTCAAATTTAGGGCCCCAGACATGTTTGGCAAATATTTGACTCAGGCCTTCTCCCTGGTTCACTAAAAGCTAATCTTATCAAGGTAGTTTACTTATCTTACTATGTAAACTATTCTCCAATTCAGCTCCAAAAATAACGTAAGAGGTAAATAAAATATAAAACTTTTATAAGAAAGCACAACAAGCATAAGAGCCTTTTCAAAACTTTAGCGAATACATATTTAGATATGCTTCTAGAAAATACCATTCATGAGTGAAAAAATGTTAAATGGCATAAAATGAAAGAATAACCTGCTGTTTAAAGTCATCATCATATAAATTAAAATCACAGGCTAAAATGTTAACAGTTTTTTATAATGTTTTAATAGTTTATAAGTAATTATCATTACCTAAGAGGTAGATAATCTACTATAAAATAGATAAATATTTGGAAAGAGCCCTTCGTATACTCACAAAGGAGGAAATAATGAAATCCGCTTAACGTCATGAGTCCTATTAAGGGAATAGATGGGCAAACTACAGTAAAGTGTACTGAAATGCTGACTAACATAATTAACACTATAGAAGTTGTCAGCATTAGCTATATCACAGGGAAACACTGGTGCCAATGCAAGGGAGCACATCTGAAAGCAGTTTACAAGGGCATGAAATTCCTTTCATGTCTATGACGAAATCCCTGACAAATGGAAGAAAGGAGACATTTATAACATCTGAGGGTGTAACTCCATAAAGGTGAACATTGCTTGACAGATGGGACCATCCTGCAGTGGGGCAAGAGCTTGCAGACCATCTTAGTTACATCTCTGAGCATTAGGAAGCTGGGAACTCAGGAAGGGATGGAAACAGGTGGTAACCTCAAGACCTTCAAAAGTGGTCTATCTCTGCTATCGAGATAACAGTTCCAAGTGTTTTCCAGAATCTTAAAACAGGGTAATAAGATTAGGACTGAATGTTTGAAGTCATTAACAATTGGAAATATTTTATGTTCAAACCATCGTAGCCTTTTATGGGGGGCGGGGAGGGGGTATGGCTTGATGAAGACTCCAAACATGTTAGACAAGTTCTCTGCCTCCAAGCTCTCCTTCTGTATTTGTATTCTGTGACAGTGTTTTGCTGAGGAGCCCCAGCTGGCCTTGTCAATTCTAATGTATACACTTCTCTAAAACTATGATAAGGTGAAATGCATTCTTTTTGTCTAATAAACTTATAGAAACTTGAAAATAAAAATATAAAATTAATCCAGTAAAGACTCATTCTATTTTTAGGTAAATGGAAATGAAATAGCTATTTTGGTTTGTGTTCATTTCCTACTTCTCTGTCAATCCAGAAATTAGAGTGAATAAATGACCATCTGAAGGTGAATTCCATCTCATATTCAGCCAAAACTCTTGAAGAATAACAGTTCTTAACATATAAAAATTTGCAGAATAAATAAATTTATATGAGTTATGCTCTTAAAATGATATCAGTACTGTAATGGCTTTTAACATCACCCTGGAAATGAAACTCAAATATTTTCATGGCTACTCCATTTCTATACCTTATTATACTAAACTTTAATCTTCACCAGATAGAGGAAAGACAAAGACTGTCTTCAGCAGATCCAAGGCCAGGACAGAGAGTACAACAAAAACAAAGTAGCAATTACTGAACAAAGTTTCTTTTACCAATGCTTATTTTACTATTCTATTGAAGAAATACAATGGGGGTGTATTTAAATGTAAGAAATAGTGGAATTATTTATAAATGCATTGAGTTTGGAAATGGAGAAATAATTATTGTCTCATATAGCCAACAGAAATTGCATCACACCTATGGAAGATTATTTATCCTGAACTTCCAAATTACCATGCAGAGCAGTAGTCTTAATATTTTTGTTTATTATCTGTCTGTGTTGAGGACTGAAAATAGGGCTTTGCATATTCTGGGCATGCTAAACTGCAAGATAAGCATCCAACTGTTGTATTAATTCTTGTTTTACTTCACTTTTTTCTTCATGAAATTAGCACAATTAGCTAGCAAATGCATGTGTTGGTATACATCTACCAAGCATCAACAAATGATGTCATCAATACTGTATAGTAAAATCAACAGCTTCTCACCCTGAAGTTGGAGGATTCAATATGGAGTGGAACTCACTTTGCTTCTTTCTTTTTTCTGTTTCTATCTCTTCTTTCTTTCTTTCTTTCTTTCTTTCTTTCTTTCTTTCTT